>JARQOC010002548.1:0-24064 GCA_033576535.1 Allobates femoralis | reverse complement strand
TACACGTTTTGTTAAGCGGCCGTCACACGCTGAGATATCGTGCAAGATATCGCTTGAACGCGGCAGATTAAACATCCCGTAAGCGATGTCTGTGCGTGTGACGGCGAGATACGACGAGCGACATCTGATCAAATCGCTAAATCGTGATCTGAGGTCCGGTTCTCAGATCTGACGATATCGGCCAATTAAATACGCACAATCGACACGTGTAAATTCACGACATCGCACGAAACGTGTGATTTCACCGATGGCGAAATCCAACACGTAGGCGTGCCGGGTATTCACCTGTGTCACGCCTCCTCATTTCTGATTCCTGAAACCTCATGCGTTCCGATTGGCTGGGCCATCGTCTGCTATTATTGGTTACAGCTCCAGCGTCATGATTGGTTCCCGCTTGACATGGCGCCATTTTTTGTGGAGCTGTCACTTCAGCACCAACACACATTCGCCGTTTAGCTGATCATGCATTTTAAGGATTGAAGTTACGGCCACAATCCAAAGGCGGTTTAACTCGAAACACTCATTGATATTCTTGTTCTGGCCCCAATCCAGTCTGCTCCTACTCTCAACGCTTTGGCGTTACGCCGTAAACAACGGTTTAGTTACGGCACGCCCACGGGTTGTTGGCCCGTAGGTCGCGTAGAAGTGTGCCATGCCGGGTCACCGCGCGTCCAGCGCGTTTGTCTGTTTTTGGCCCACGCTAGCGCCCGTAGTCGCGTAATGAGTTAGGTTTCGCTTTCATTCCGCCTGCTAGGTACTAGCTCCGCCCGTGCACATTGCAGCACAGGCATGGCCGCAACAGGGCGCGCTGCCACGTGGGGGATGGCGGAGCTCATGATCCTAATCGATCATTGTGATCGATTGGATTACTGGGGCCGCCATCACCACCGGCACCCCAGGCTGCGTAACCGCAGCACTGTGCGGAAAATCCAGCATGCCCTGCTCCGCCAGCTGTGTGTGGGCCGCACTCCGAAGCAGATCCAGCACAAAATTGCGGATCTGAAGTTCAAGTGCCCAGGACGCATTATGGACATTCGTGCGAGGATTGCCAGGCTGCGGGGTGAGTAACTGTTGGACCACACAACACATCTGCACATGTACATGTAGCACACTAGACAGCACAGTCAACCAACATATTAAGATAGTGTAGTCCCCGACCTGCGTCTGCACATGTGGCTCACAACGCCTTCACAGGTGCATATGGCTCAACAGCGTTATGCAGACCCATATGCAAGCCTGTGCATGCACACGTGTAACATAATCCAGATCAATGCTGCTCATAGTGTCAGCACATGCTTGGGGACATATCAGTGCTCCCATTGGCCGGCATGACTGATCTGTGACAATAGTGATTGGCGTGCACACCTTTTGGACGTGGTAGAGGTGCTAGTGTAGGGGGCCCTTGGGTCCCGATATGAACAACGTCTTTCAAGGAACACTGGACACTCGAAGATTTCTCCTTGTGAAGTTGTGGAATTATTTCCGTTGCATCCAGACATTTGAGGTGATAGGGCTGACGTGTTGACCACGTCCCGTGGTCTTCCTAAAAATATCGCTGTCTAGTCTTTTAACAATATGGATATATTGCTCCTATGGAACTCACAGGCCCTGTATTGACTAGTTGGTGCTTTTATTGTTCTCAGATGGTGTTGGTTGTCTTTACAGATGTCACTAGCAGATATAAGGGGCTTTCTTATTCTGATATGTGCCCCAAGGAATGTACCTTCCCAGGTCTGGCCCTGTGAGTAGGATCAGTTCCTCCTGCTCCGGGGTCCAACAGCACGTTCAGCGCCTTGCCTGTGAGTCACAGCCAAGGCGCTGAACGCTCTTGTACACCCCGGAGCAGGAGGAACTGATCCTACTCACAGGGCCAGACCTGGGAAGGTACATTCCTTGGGGCACATATCAGAATAAGAAAGCCCCCTTATATCTGCTAGTGACATCTGTAAAGACAACCAACACCATCTGAGAACAACAAAAGCACCAACTAGTCAATACAGGGCCTGTGAGTTCCATAGGAGCAATATATCCATATTGTTAAAAGACTAGACAGCGATATTTTTAGGAAGACCACGGGACGTGGTCAACACGTCAGCCCTATCGCATTAAATGACTGATCTGTGTGCATACGTACCCATGGCCAAAGATAACATACTCCCCTCCACACCAGGAAGGCAAACTCGAATGGTGACCAATGGGAGGGCATGGCGGTCTGCATGCATCGGCAGGCACCGTGTCTCTCATTACCAAGCCTAGGTCTGGCTGCTGCATGCAGAGGCTCGCACATGGCTCAGCAAAACGGTGTTTAGACATCTCCAAGTGTGAGTGACCCCAAATGTAAAGGGAGCCCCTACACTTTGGCGCTGTGGCCCAACCTCACAATCCCAAAACATAATATCACAGCAATTTCAACGTAGAGACACAAATTTTTTGTAACAACTTTCTCATCAAAGCTTCACCATTGTGCATCCCAATACAGGTACTGAGGATTCTTCTTCGGAAGAGGGCCAGCATGTGCCGCCTGGTGCAGGGCCACTGGAGACACCGCCACTTCCGGCGGCAGCTGCATCATCCCCCCCAAGTCCGAGTGGGCACAATGATCCCGACCTGCCAGCTGCTGCGGTCCAGGAGCACAGCGAAGAGGGGTCCGGCCAGTCTGCACCTGAGCAGTCATCTACCAACTCCTCCCAGCCATGGATGGAGGAGGATGATGACATGCCCTCACCACCATGCCCACAGGAGGGCGAGGATGCTGGACAACAGGCTGATGTGGATGATTGGGCCCCCTCCAGCCCAGGGCCCTTCTTGCAACCAGGCCATGTCCTGTGGCCCCAGAGCCCGAGCCCCCCGTTCACCCACCTGCGACAGTGTCCAGCTCCCTGCCTAGCCCTGGCTTCGCAATGTCACCAGACACGGCAGATGAGGAGGATACCTGGGCGGCCGAGCCCTACACCATGCCATCACCAACAGGGCCTGGTGAGGAGGAGATGTCGCAGGCAGACCCCAACACTGTTGCCTCCCCAAAAGGAGAAGAGGAGGACGATACCTGGGCGGCCGAGCCCTACACCATGCCATCACCAACAGGGCCTGGTGAGGAGGAGATGTCGCAGGCAGACCCCAACACTGTTGCCTCCCCAAAAGGAGAAGAGGAGGACGATACCTGGGCGGCCGAGCCCTACCCCATGCCATCACCACCAGGGCCTGGTGAGGAGGAGATGGTGGCGGATGAAGAGGTCCCAAACTTGGACGACCATGGAGGTAACTTCATATTTGTGTTTAATAGACCATGCATACTGTAGTGCGTGTGTGGTTTATGGGGCACATCACACACACAGATAATGTTGCAGATAATCTTTGGGAATGTGTGTTTGAAGTTCGATTATGGCTACCTTCCTCATTTTTTCAACTTTTGAAAAATTGAGGAATGTGCCCATTATTTTTCAGAAAAAACACATGCTTTAGAGAAAAAAAAAAAGATATCTGTATGTGTAATGTTGCTCTAGCTGCCCTCCTGGTAGTCACAGAGTGTCCATTAATTGGTACACTTAATGTTTGGTGCAGATGGCGAACGTGCTGGAGCTGCGGGCTAGAGCCTGAGTGCGTCCCCATCAACCCCGGAAATTTCACAGGATGGCGAGCAACAGGGTAAGGAGCCTCTTTGGAGCAAAGAGTTTGAAATCTCCACACAAACTGTTGTTTGCTAACTGTGGTCATCTTCCCAATACAGGTGTACCCACTTTGGATGACATCATCAAGGCGCACTTACAGTTTGCCATCCAGCTCCAGTCGGCTATCCACACACATATTGGACACATCCTCCGCTTGCGGGACATGCTGGCTGCCCTACAGCAAGGACATGGTGGCCTACCTTAACCTGGTGACAAAGAGACACTGGCCGGGTAATTTAGGACCTCAAAGACTGTTGTCCATGTTGGACGTATTCTTCATTTTTATGCCATTTTGGCATTGTTTGTTTGTTTTGTTTAAGCCCCCGTTGGGCTCTTTTCTTATAGTGTCCAACATTTGGACCGTATGAAGCATGTTGGCCCTACCACGTTGGGCTCTTTTCTTATAGTGTCCAACATTTGGACCGTATGAAGCATGTTGGTCCTACCACGTTGGGCTATTTTCTTATAGTGTCCAACATTTGGACCGTATGAAGCATGTTGGGCCTTAGCCGTTGGGCTCTTTTCTTATAGTGTCCAACATTTGGACCGTATGAAGCATGTTGGCCCTACCACGTTGGGCTATTTTCTTATAGTGTCCAACATTTGGACCGTATGAAGCATGTTGGCCCTACCACGTTGGGCTATTTTCTTATAGTGTCCAACATTTGGACCGTATGAAGCATGTTGGCCCTACCACGTTGGGCTATTTTCTTATAGTGTCCAACATTTGGACCGTATGAAGCATGTTGGCCCTACCACGTTGGGCTATTTTCTTATAGTGTCCAACATTTGGACCGTATGAAGCATGTTGGGCCTTAGCCGTTGGGCTATTTTCTTATAGTGTCCAACATTTGGACCGTATGAAGCATGTTGGCCCTACCACGTTGGGCTATTTTCTTATAGTGTCCAACATTTGGACCGTATGAAGCATGTTGGGCCTTAGCCGTTGGGCTCTTTTCTTATAGTGTCCAACATTTGGACCGTATGAAGCATGTTGGCCCTACCACGTTGGGCTATTTTCTTATAGTGTCCAACATTTGGACCGTATGAAGCATGTTGGCCCTACCACGTTGGGCTATTTTCTTATAGTGTCCAACATTTGGACCGTATGAAGCATGTTGGCCCTACCACGTTGGGCTATTTTCTTATAGTGTCCAACATTTGGACCGTATGAAGCATGTTGGGCCTTAGCCGTTGGGCTCTTTTCTTATAGTGTCCAACATTTGGACCATCACAAGTGAATCCTGGTTTATCATACACTAACACACCAATGTGTCCTTGGTGTGCATGGTATGGCACTTAGTGACCTGTAATAAAAATGTGTACCTAAAACTTTGATGTCATTCTCTCTATGTAAGCACACATGTATGTCAAACATTTGGGTCGGCTTATGGGTCACGTTAACCCCATCAAGGACAACTCAATGGCGATACCGGTTTAGCCAGAGGAAGGGGTCCATCACACATTTTGGTAAACAAGGGCCACAATGTCAGCATGCCGTGTGTCCACCAACCAGCCAACCTATATTAATGAAATTGATAGGAAAAGTGACACAATGCTGTTACACCATGAAACAGAAATGTGGCTTACGACTTACACATCTGCAAGCTGTTGAAGCATGCCACCATTAATAGTATCCCATGTTGGAGACCACAGACAATGATGGTAAGGACACCTCTGTGGGCTGGGGGGTACATCAAAAAGTAGTGGACCGTAATGGTGGCTAACTAAGGTTTCAGTAAAATTGCCCTGTACATATGTTTATGTTGCTGGATGGAGCATGTGGCCTCATGTTGCTGGTCAGCGGGAAACATCTTCGCGGTCAAATTCCAAACACCATGCAGTAATCAGGGACAACATATTTCACGTGTGGGAACAGAAATTTAATGTAAGTTGGTTTAAAAATATGGAATGCCAGGCACAGACCCTCAGACAAATTAAAACATTACACAATATGGGCAACAAAAATACAACAGCTATTGTCGCAGGTAGGGCACACACCAAACAAATATCAAGAGGACGGGAGGGGCAATTAGCGGGGTCAAATTAGAAAACAAACCTAAGAAAAACCTCGGCCAAACTTTGACCAAAAAAGAGAGCTCTAAATATTGTGAAAACGGGGGCCATAATAAGATTCACCCTCTGGGACAAAAGGGTTGTCCGGCCGCTGCAGCTGCTGGTGCAAAGCCACTAGGCGAGGCATTGCATGGCCTTGTCCAGGTGCTGGTGCTTGCTGCACATGGGGCGGAGGGCCCATGTACTGCCAGGCGGGGGGGTTTGGTGATGGCTGGGGAAGGGGAGCAGGGAAGGTGCACTGGGGGGTCAGGTTGCCCAAACGGGCCTGGTCCATCACCAGCATCATGATGCGCTCACATTGCTCCCTTTGCTCCTGAGTGAACGTGGGGAGACGCTGCGCCACCACAGAAGCAAAGGGGCATTGTGGCTCACGCACCTGCTGGGTCAGTACTTGCTGGGCCAGGGAGACCAGGTCCGGCCCTGAGCTTGGGGGTGCCTGTCGTCTACGTGCCCTGTCACGTGTTAAAGGCAGAGGGGGCCGGCTGGGCGCAGCGGCACCCTCCTCCTGCGGTTGGGAGGGAGGCTCGTCCTGCCAGTCAGACACCGACCCCGAAGAGGGACCTTCAAGCGGATCCTAAAAAGATGAAAGGAACAACACATGAGCACACATGCCATTACAGTTTAGGTGGTCATTTGGTCGAAAATGAAAAAGTTACAAGTATGTCAAGAAACCACATTGGGCCTGATGTCCTAGCAAAGGCCATGACAGGGCCTCCAGCTTAGGTCAAGAACACAACACTCACTACTTGTGTGCTAATCGATTCCTTGCTTAAATTGGGGGGCTTTGGAAACACCTTAATCAAGATGGGAGGCACATGGGGTGTATGGTTGCCTTCTGTACATTGCTAACTTGCCATAGATGTTGCCAAACAAGGTTTAATGTGTGATCAGTTTGCAAGATTGTTCAAGGTGATGAACTTACATTAGCCCCCTCCACGTCATCCCCAGCATTGGGCTCTTGTGGCTCGGCAAAGTCGTCACTCTCGAGTGGTCGGCGTGGCTCCTGCTGCTCCGTGGTGAAAAGGAGCTGCTCATAGTACCATAAAACGGGTCGATATACCGCCCCCGCTGCCATGCCTGACCGGCGGGACTGGTTCACTTTCTTGTGCTCCCTGCCAAACACGGTGCGTAGGTACTGGATCTTCGTCTTGATGTACTGACGGTCCAGGTCCTGGTCTGGAAGAAATTGGCGGGCCACCCCCAGGAGCCTGTCATAAGCAGCATTTCGGAGGGCCCTGTTGTTGTAGCCTGGAGCACGAGTTAGCCACAGGCAGGGGTTGTCTTTGTATGCAGCAATGAGGGCAGTAATGTACTCCCGATCGGTCCGGGGCATCTGTGTTTCCCAAAACAAAAAAAACACTATCAATCACTGTGGCACATGGTCCAAGCCATGTGTAAAATGGCAGCCACAGGAGTAAAAGTCACCGGACATAATCAATTTGGCAAGCCCCCGCTCAATAACACAACACCACACTTGCTTAAACCAAGATTCTTGGTCAAGTCAATGGGATGTGTGCTGTTGTGACAGTGACAGTCCAAACTTTGTGCCTGGAGGACAATCTAATGACTTGCAGTTTACATGGGTCAGTCTCATCATATGATGTGAACATACCTTGACTGAATCCAACACAGTGTGTAAAATTGGATAGAGTTATGGAAGCCCAAAGATATCCTGGCGTGCTGGCTGGTGTGTCTCCCACTTGAGTCAAAAGACAAACCAAACAGCAGGGACAACACACATGTTCACAGTGCACTATTTATCCTAAGAGATCACACAGCTGTTGGTCATGACGGGTGCGATATGCATAGACATCGCAATTACCACGGCCGGGACAGGACGTATCAGCTGCGTTGGGGGTGTACGTGCGGTTTCGGACATGCCTGCCGTAGCACATAGCCCCGGCGTTGTGTGTGGCTCATTGTTTCAACACGCCTGGTTGGCGGGCGTAACATCGTGTGGGTGTGTTGTTTCTCGTTGATGAGACACGCCTGGTTAAGGGGACGTCTCGCCTTGTCATTGGCTCGCCCGTGTATATATAGCGTTTCCTGGAGCTGCACAATGTCTTTGCTGCGGAGTTACTGCCGGTATGTACGTGGGGAGTCTGCATGGGATACATTGTGAAGGTGGATAACTGTAGCGTTGTCAAAATACCTAGGACTGTGTTTGTGTCCTTGGCCCCCCTCTGTGGTTTTCATGTTTTTTGGGTTTGTGTTTTTTGGGTTTACATTATGCCTAAATTAGCAACATTCAAGGACTGAAGCATTGCCGTGCTGATTTTGAGTCATCGGGACATAGTTCGTTACTTTGTTGACTGGATATTGGAGTGACACCCATCTCAGCGACCACTGCATGTGAGTAATTCTTGTGTGTGTTGGACCTTTTGGCCTACATATGTTCCTCCGTGTGGCAGATGTTCATGTTGTTAAGCGTTGTTAATGATGTAGGAAGTGTGGTGTTGTTTTGGATCTCACTGTGTGTAGGTTTTTTTTTGGTTTAGGTTTTTTGGCCCCGACATGTAGGCGTGTTGAAACATGTGGCCTTCCTCCACACCTTCATTCATAGTGTAGGTGTGGTTTTTTTTCGGACCTGTTTTCTCCATGTGTTGTGCACCTGTACATATTTTTGCAATGTCATGCTCCTTTAGTAATTTCTGTTTGGATGATCACATTGTGGTGAAAGAACCGTTGTGCGTAGGCAGCATAGTAAACATATGTTTGCCTCTAAACAGCATGAATCCAGATCAACGTGCCGTGGTGGGGGCTGGTTTGCTGGTGCAGGCAGCACGTGTGGAGGATGAGAGGGTGGAGAGAGGCCGGAGGAGACCCCGACGCATCTGGGCCAGGGAGTGGCTGCAGCAGCGCGATCAGCATTCCCACATTCGCCTTCTGCACCAACTTCGGGACGACTTTCCACGGGACTTCCAAAATTTCCTCCGGATGACAGATGAGACCTTTCAGATCTTGTTGGCAGCAGTGTGCCCGCTCATCAGACGGCAGGATACAGTAATGCGTCCAGCAGTGCCTGCGGAGGAGAGGTTGGCCGCCACACTGCGGTTTCTCGCAACAGGTCGCACCATGCAGGACTTGGTCTACTCATCTGCAATATCACGTCCCCTCCTTAGCCAACTCATTCCGGAGACCTGTGAGGCGATACTGCGGGCTCTAGCTCCAACTTACATGCGATTGCCGCAAAACCCCGAGGAATGGCTGGCCACTGCCGATGAATTCAGCCAGAAATGGTAATTTCCCAACTGTGGAGGTGCCATTGATGGGAAGCATGTCAGGATCACACAACCCCACAACAGTGGTTCTTTTTTTTTCAATTATAAATCATATTTTAGTATAGTATTGATGGCAGTGGTTAACGCCAATTATGAATTTGTGTCAGTGTCCGTGGGCACAAATGGTAGGGTTTCAGATGGCGGGGTTTTTGACCAATCGTCATTTGGGCAAAAACTGACGAATGGACGTCTGAATTTACCAACCACCAATCGCACCTGTGGCAACATGAACTTTGTTTTCCTTGCAGATGAGGCGTTTCCGCTCCATCCTAATTTGATGAAGCCATACCCCCAGAGACACCTAAATGCGCAACAACGCATTTTCAATTATAGGCTGTCCCGGGCACGACGAGTCGTGGAGAATGCCTTTGGCATCATGGCTAGCCGTTTCCGCATATTCCACACGGCCATTAATATGCGTCTCGAATCTATTGACCTTGTAGTTATGGCCTGTTGTGTCCTCCACAATTTTCTGAGACGCCGGGATCGCCAGGCCTACACTCCACCAAACTTTGAGGACCGCATAGACTCCAGCAATGGGGAGGTGGTGTTGGGGGGCTGGCGTGCTGAGGCCCCACAGATGGCAGGACTCCAGCCATTAGGTGGGGGGAGCAGCCGGCAAGAGGCCCAGGAGATGAGGGACCGGTACTGCCAGTACTTTAATGGTACAGGGGCTGTGAGCTGGCAGCACAACCTCCCCTAATTATTAGGGTGCCATGGGGAATTAGCCATTGCACTGTTTGACTGTGTCCTGCAGCTCCGCCTTGGAGGCAGGACATGTGTTCCTTTTTTTGGGGCCAAAGAGGTTTTTTTTTTGGTTTTTAAACATACCCAGATTTAGGGATATTTCAGTTTATGTTTTGAAGAGGGCCAGGCCTTGCCCATTGGAGGGGAGATGTGTGTTGCAGGCATACCTGTTGTCTGTCACATGAGCCAGGGATTTGGGTTGTTGGTGCTTGTTGGCACTATTTTGTTAATTTGTGTAGAAGGGCCCGGCTTATGGGTCCTGTGAGAGACGGGCGGGACCAGGACCCACATACCTCCCCAAAGGCCCTTGTGACAGTGGTCACATTTGTTTTTTTCCAGCACCTAGGGACAGAGTTAGGACTGTCTCGACCAGGGCCTACCGTGAAGTTGGTGAGGCAGCTTAATGTGCGTTTTTTCACAAAAACGTATAAACCAAAAGGCCCTGATTTGTGTCACAGCACTTGTTATTTGGTACATTGTTTGTGTACGAGCCCAGATTACATACAAAAGGCGCATATGTTGGACCACATATATGGTGGTTACGACACACGTGTTGCAAAGCACAGTCGAGAAGGACACAAACATTAGGCCACCAGGAACATTGAATGTTCCAAGACGTTTTGTCTCCTTTGCGTTGTCATACATTTGGCCCACAATCCCGCTTGATTGCCACATGCGCTTTCTCACACACTAAATCAAACATCAGCAAGGGCACACAGCAAACACACATGCGTTTCACAGGCGTTTGGTAATATCCACTCATGACACACACACACCTCGCTCCAGGATGATTATTTAAACGCAATTTTACACTTCACTGATTGCGCCACGCATAAGCGAGCTAATTCTGCACAACGCAACACGGGGGATGGCGTTATGTACCTTTTATTAACCCATTCAAAATTAGTTATGTGGTACAGCACAACACATATACATTGCGACCAACATCACAGGACATTCTGGAGATGAGGCCGCCATGTTTCGAAGGACATCTGACCCAATGAGGACGCAGTGCTGAGCACCAATGGTGTTGTGAGGGGCGCAGCTTAGAGACCATGTACCACGCCTATGGGCTCCAATGACGCCCACATTTGCTCCCACATCGTTTAGGAGATCTCTGTGTGACTATTTGATAAACGATGTCCACTGATGATACGTGCATCGCTCAGACGATCGCTGGATGGGTGGATCGGGGAATCGTCTGAGCGATGTCTGTGGGTGTAGCGTTGTGATGAGCGATTTTGCGCGTCGTTCGGACGATATGCAAATTTGACATCGTCAACGACATCTTTAGCGATATCTCAGCATGTGACGGCCGCTTTATATACATGAGAAAAAAAGGTAAGTTGGACATAATTTCACAAAACATCCCCAAAATGAGTCGGAAATAAAATTGTTGACACCCTCAACTTAATATTTGGCTGCAGTCTCCTGCAAAAAATATTTGCAATCAGCCTTTCCTTTAACCATCAAGTTTTTTTCACCTCTCAACTGGAATTTTAGACCACTATTCTTTTGAAGACTGCTCCAATTCTCTCATATTTGAAGTGTGTCTTCTCCCAAAAGCAATTTTTGAAATCTCTCCACAAGTGTTCATTAGTGTTGAGCGAGCATGCTCGGCACTACTCGGTACTCGCACGAGTATCACTGTACTCGGGCGACTCGCCGAGCACCGAGTAATCTCGCGATACTCGTGCTGTGCTCGTGGTCGTCATCTCTCCATGTTGGCGCTCTTTTGAGAGCCAGCCCACGTGCAGGGATTGGCTGACAGACCACTGCAATGCCACAGCCCTGTTAGTTGTGGCATAGCAGTGATTGGCCACCCTGCACAGCGTCACCGAGCCTTTATAACTCCCGGCGCGCTGTGCTCGGCACACAGCCATCCAGACAGTGAGTGTAGGGAGAGTGTCTGCTGCTGATTAGGGACAGATTTGCGGCCCTCATAGGTAGATCCGGATCAGGGCTGCAAACTGCTGCTGACCACAACAGTCCTTCTCAGGACTAATCTAGGAGGATATAGGCAGGGTGATACAGATTGGAATCCAAGCTTTTCAGTGACCATTAAAGTCACCACACTCTTGTACTTAGTACCTTAATACAGGTTAGGGACTAAAATCCTCTCTTCAAACCATTACAGTCACCAGACAGGTGTACGTACTACCTTAATACAGGTTAGGGAACTAAAATCCTAACTCTTGTCATCAAAACAGTCACCAGACAGGTGTACGTACTACCTTAATACAGGTTAGGGACTAAAATCCTCTCTTCAAACCATTACAGTCACCAGACAGGTGTACGTACTACCTTAATACAGGTTAGGGAACTAAAATCCTAACTCTTGTCATCAAAACAGTCACCAGACAGGTGTACGTACTACCTTAATACAGGTTAGGGACTAAAATCGTCTCCTGAAACCATTACAGTCACCAGACAGGTGTACGTACCACCTTAATACAGGTTAGGGACTAAAATCCTCTCTTCAAACCATTACAGTCACCAGACAGGTGTACGTACTACCTTAATACAGGTTAGGGAACTAAAATCCTAACTCTTGTCATCAAAACAGTCACCAGACAGGTGTACGTACTACCTTAATACAGGTTAGGGACTAAAATCGTCTCCTGAAACCATTACAGTCACCTGACAGGTGTACGTACTACCTTAATACAGGTTAGGGACTAAAATCCTCTCTTGAAACCATTACAGTCACCAGACAGGTGTACGTACTACCTTTATACAGGTTAGGGAACTAAAATCCTAACTCTTGTCATCTCAACAGTCACCACACTGTTGTACGTCATACCCTTTATACAGGTTAGGGAACTAAAATCCTAACTCTTGTCATCTCAACAGTCACCACACTGTTGTACGTCATACGTTTATACAGGTTAGGGAACTAAAATCCTAACTCTTGTCATCTCAACAGTCACCACACTGTTGTACGTCATACCCTTTATACAGGTTAGGGAACTAAAATCCTAACTCTTGTCATCTCAACAGTCACCACACTGTTGTACGTCATACCCTTTATACAGGTTAGGGAACTAAAATCCTAACTCTTGTCATCTCAACAGTCACCACACTGTTGTACGTCATACCCTTTATACAGGTTAGGGAACTAAAATCCTAACTCTTGTCATCTCAACAGTCACCACACTGTTGTACGTCATACGTTTATACAGGTTAGGGAACTAAAATCCTAACTCTTGTCATCTCAACAGTCACCACACTGTTGTACATCATACGTTTATACAGGTTAGGGAACTAAAATCCTAACTCTTGTCATCTCAACAGTCACCACACTGTTGTACGTCATACGTTTATACAGGTTAGGGAACTAAAATCCTAACTCTTGTCATCTCAACAGTCACCACACTGTTGTACGTCATACCCTTTATACAGGTTAGGGAGCTAAAATCCTAACTCTTGTCATCTCAACAGTCACCACACTGTTGTACGTCATACGTTTATACAGGTTAGGGAACTAAAATCCTAACTCTTGTCATCTCAACAGTCACCACACTGTTGTACGTCATACGTTTATACAGGTTAGGGAACTAAAATCCTAACTCTTGTCATCTCAACAGTCACCACACTGTTGTACGTCATACCCTTTATACAGGTTAGGGAACTAAAATCCTAACTCTTGTCATCTCAACAGTCACCACACTGTTGTACGTCATACATTTATACAGGTAAGGGAACTAAAATCCTAACTCTTGTCATCTCAACAGTCACCACACTGTTGTACGTCATACCGTTCTACAGGTTAGGGAACTAAAATCCTAATCTCCTGTGAACTCCACAGTCACCAGACAGTTGTCGCTCTATACAGGCAAAATGCGCAAAGGCGTTGGCAAGGAACAAGGAAGTGGACGTGATGGTGGTGCAGGCAGAGGCCGAGGTCGTGTGCAAGCACTCATTTTGCAACAACAAAGGGCCACATCTCCTCGCTCGCACGTCCTGTCCCAAATTCTTGGGGCCCGCAGCAGTACACCACTGTTGAACCAAGACCAGTGTCAACAGGTTGTTACTTGGATAGCGGATAATGCTTCAAGTCAGATGGGCACCTCCACAAACACACTGTCTTCCGCACGGTCAACTGTCAGTAGCCGTGATACTGCACCGCACATTTCCCAACCTGATCCTCCTTCCTACCACCTGGCCGAGTACACGTCCACGGACATTTCAGATCCCACACTAGGACACTCGGAAGAGCTGTTCACGTATCCATTCGCAGAATCTGGCCTGTCGCCACCTCCTCTTGAAGTGGGTCATGAGGAGATGGTATGTACAGATGCCCAAATATTTGAGCAGCCGCGTTATGACGAACGGAACGTTGTCAAAGTGTCTCAACAAGGGGTGGACGATGATGAGACACAATTGCCAGGAAGTCAGGAGGAGGATCAGGGTGCGGAAGAGGAAGACGACGTGGTGGATGATCCAGTAGCTGACCCTACATGGCAGGAGGATATGCAGAGCGAGGACAGCAGTGCATAGGGGGAGGGAGGCGTAGCATCCCAACAGCCAGTACGAAGCAGGGTTGCGTCCGCAGGCAGAAGGCAGGCAACCGTTCCCCGGAACAACAACACGACTCAAGGTGCCTGTGCAAATGTTTGGTCTTCCCGAGTCTGGGATTTTTTTAAGTTGGCTCCAGAAGACTCTAAAAAGGCCATTTGCCACACCTGCCATGCCACTATCAGCAGGGGTACGAAAACTAGCAGCCTGACCACCATTTCATGATCAGGCACATGTCAGCCAAGCACCCGACTTTGTGGGAAGTACCACAGAGTCGAGGAGTGGTGCGTGCTGATGTCACTGCTACGTCTTCGGCTGTTGTGCATGCAAGCCAATCCCCTGTCCATGCTGGCCGCGAACAAGCCTCCGGTCCAGCACCTGAAGTTGCTGAAGCACAAATTACACCACCATCAAGCACGTCCTTGTCCCAGCGCAGCGTTCAATTATCTATTCAGCAAACATTTGAACGCAGGCGGAAATACGCTGCCAATGCCCCACATGCCACAGTCCTCAATGCTCATATTTCGCGACTCATAGCGCTAGAAATGTTGCCTTTCCGTCTGGTGGAGACGGACGCATTCCGCGACCTGATGGCGGCTGCTGTCCCACGTTACTCGGTCCCCAGCCGACACTATTTCTCCAGATGTGCCGTCCCCGCATTGCATAACCACGTGTCCAACAGCATCACACGTGCCCTGAACAATGCTGTTTCAGCCAAAGTCCACCTAACCACTGACACGTGGACAAGTGCTTGTGGGCAAGGCCGCTACATCTCCTTGACGGCACACTGGATTAATATTGTGGAGGCTGGGACCCAGTCTGAGCGAGGGACGGAACACGTCCTTCCCACACCAAGGATAGCAGGCCCTACCTCTGTCATGGTTTCACCGACACTCTACAGCTCCGGAATGTCATGCTCTTCAGCCTCCTCCTCCTCCACCTGCGCATCCTCATCCACTGTACCCTCCACACCAGTCCCAAGCTGGAAGCACTGCAGCACTGCCTCTGCAAAGCAGCAACAGGCTGTGCTGAAGCTAGTCTGCATAGGTGACCAACCCCACAATGCAGAAGAGGTGTGGACAGCTCTGAAACAGCAGGCAGATCACTGGCTCACACCTCTGAACCTAAAGCCAGGAAAGGTCGTGTGTGACAATGGCCGGAACCTGGTGGCAGCTTTGAGGCGAGGGCAGCTGACGCATGTTCCATGCGTGGCCCATGTGCTCAACCTGGTGGTTCAGAGGTTTGTGAAGTCATACCCGGAGGTGTCTGACCTGCTGGTAAAAGTTCGGCGTCTATCAGCACATTTTCGCAAGTCACCTACTGCTTCAGCCGGCCTTGCCAGCTTTCAGCGCCGTTTGCGTCTTCCGGCCCACAGACTGGTGTGTGATGTCCCCACGCGTTGGAATTCAACGCTGCACATGTTGGTCAGGATATGTGAGCAGAAGAGGGCAGTTGTGGACTACCTGCATCACCTAAGCCGTCGGGAAATGGGTCAAACTCCACACATAACACCTGAGGAGTGGAGATGGATGTCGGACCTATGCACCGTTCTCCAAAACTTTGAGGACTCCACCAAGATGGTGAGCGGCGATGACGCCATTATTAGCGTCACCATACCACTACTCTGCCTTCTAAAACGGTCTCTGCTGAAAATAAAAGAGGATGCATTGCAGGCCGAGCGCGATGACTTAGAGCAAGAAACTGTAGTGGGTGTGGGTGAAAACACACAGCCCAGCCTCATGTCATCACAACGTGTAGTGGAGGACTATGACGAGGAGGAGGAGGAGGATGAAGACATGGAGCAACTCTCAGGCCAAATTGGGGATATGACATGCACACCAGTCATAACCTCGATTCAGCGTGGCTGGCCAGAGGACAGGGGAGATGAGGAGGAGGAGGAGGACAGCATGTTCAGTCATCGTGTTGGTCTGGATACTGAAGTGATGGCTGTTAAGAGCCTGGCGCACATGGCTGACTTTATGGTAAGATGCCTGTCTCGTGACCCTCTTGGCCGACAATCAGTACTGGTTGGCAACACTCTTAGACCCACGCTACAAGGAGAACTTGATGTCTCTCATTCCTGAGGCGGAGAGGTCAGCCAAAATGCTGCAGTTCCAGAGGGCCATAGTCACGGAAGTTGTGAAATCCTTCCCCTCACCAAACGCTAGCGGCATAGGTCAGGATTCGATGGACAACCAAGGCGTACGGCCGAGAGGGGCACAAGTCCAATCCGCCAGAGGCAGGGGAACTGTCTTTACGATGTGGGACAGTTTTCTCAGCCCCTCACGTACCACAGCCCCTGAGGTGCGGGGTAGTGCCACCAGAAATGCTAAGTTTGGGCAGATGCTGAAGGAGTACCTTGCAGATCGAACAACTCTACTGCGAGATTCATCGGTGCCTTTCAATTATTGGGTCTCCAAGCTCGACACGTGGCATGAATTGGCTCTGTACGCCTTGGGAGTCCTGGCCTGCCCTGCCGCTAGCGTTTTATCAGAGCGTGTTTTCAGTGCAGCAGGTGGAATAATCACTGATAAACGCACCCGCCTGTCAACTGAAAATGCGGACAGGCTCACTCTGATCAAGATGAACAAGGGTTGGATTGGGCCAGACTTCACCACACCACCAGCAAATGACAACTGAATTTAATTTTGTTATTTGAATTTGACATGTACCTCCACTCACCCATGGGTACACATTTCCGTACTTTGGCTAATCGCTGGACTGCTACTCCTTCTCCTCATGTGACACCATGATGAGCGTTAGAATAGTTAGGCTCTTGTTTGAGGTATACCCACAGTGGTAAATGTTTTAGCCCATTCTGTTAGAATGGGCATTACAACGACAGGAGACCCGCTCCTTTTCAATGGGAAAAATGTTTTTAGGCACTCCTACACGTCTCTATCCAGGGACAAAGAGGAGCCTCCCAATTTTTGGCTGCCCTGACAAAAGGGCTATACTACAATACACCCAGTTCTTCTTAACAGGCCCTCCTGCACGTATCAATCCAGGGACAAAGAGGAGCCTCCCAATTTTTGGCTGCCCTGACAAAAGGGCTATACTACGATACACCCTGTTCTTCTTAACAGGCCCTCCTGCACGTCTCTATCCAGGGACAAAGAGGAGCCTCCCAATTTTTGGCTGCCCTGACAAAAGGGCTATACTACAATACACACCCAGTTCTTAACAGGCCCTCCTGCACGTCTCAATCCAGGGACAAAGAGGAGCCTCCCAATTTTTGGCTGCCCTGACAAAAGGGCTATACTACAATACAAATATTGAAGGAACTCCGGCACCAGACTTGTTGCAGTTAAAATTCCAGATCTTTATTCAAACATCCTTAAAAGCATTAGTGGGGTACGCGGCCCCCTACCTCCACGCCTGACGCGTTTCGGATACAAAATCCTTAGTCTTAGGCATGCTTGCAAATGTGAACATCACATATTTATAGAGAAAATAAAAGCATTCATACCACCCCCTATCACATGTGCCATCATTCACCATTAATTAAGATCTGGATAAGTTGCTTTTCAGCAGTCTTTTCATTTTAACTATATCAATACTGGACTAAAAACTGCTAACTTGATATAAACAGATAAATATATTGCACTAGTAGATATAATATAAATCACTTTTGTAAAAATTCATACAATATTACAAAAATATATGAATCACATTGAGTGATAAGGTTCCCCAAATAACTCGTTTTTACAGAGTATGCCAAAAAATTGGAGAAACATACCCACTCACATGAAACACAATTTCTTTATACCCATGCAATACATCATTTTTACTCTTTGGATACAGCTTATTACATCTCAGGTAAGCTCACTGAACATGTCTCAGTTGACTCCTTTCTCACCACATCTACTATTATTATTCTGCAAAGGACAACCAAGGATAGTGTTACTATTGGTTTCTACATAGTTCTCCCCTATATATTATATTCACCTTAGGAGCATGAAATTGCGTCCCTATAAACATCTAATAAAAATACATTAGATCCGTGCGGAAATTTAAACCTTCGGGGAAGCGAGCATTTAGCGCTAAAATCCAGCGCGCTTCCTGACATAACACTTCTCGCTCCCAGTCTCCGCCCCTTACTGGCCTGGGCACCCTATGTATGCCCTTCACTAGAAGGGACTCCATAGCCCCTCCATGGACTTCTAAAAAATGTTTAGATAGTCCTGAAATATTACGACGGCTCGATGCATTATTGGGGTTCGCAGCTGTAACATGTTCACTGATGCGCTTTTTTAGGGACCCGCGTAGTGCACCCCACGTAGTATTTCTGGCAGCTTGTACATGTTGCCATATACACTACGTGATGCGTATTGCAATTTATATACGCTCTGATTTTATAGCTCTTCCCAGTTACTGAATTAACAAAACTATCAGTCCTGTCTATATGGCGGCATAGATTGCATTTATTCCCTCCACATCTATATGATCCTACATGCTTCAACCAAGTGGGGGTTCTCGGCTCACTTAAGAACATGCTAGGTGAAAGC
The DNA here is from genome assembly GCA_033576535.1 of Allobates femoralis. NCBI lineage: Eukaryota > Metazoa > Chordata > Amphibia > Anura > Aromobatidae > Allobates > Allobates femoralis. Next base: position 5,266 of record JARQOC010002548.1, on the reverse strand, counting down.
ATGTTCCCCAAAGTCCTAGACCTCCTAGGCACACACCTGTACCCTTCGCTCAAGATTTTAGATAACTTTTCGTCCTGATATAACATGGGCACATGTTTTTTGATAATAGCCACAATGTCATAATAATCCTGACTAAAGTTAGTAGAGAAAGTTGGAATGGTAGATTTTTTACTTTTTTGACTATTTTGTCGGGAAATGTTATTTACATGGGATTCTTCTTCTACATGATCAAGTAGGGACTCCCTTGTTCTTTTCTTTACCATATTATGCGCTCGCTCAATCATCCAGGTCTTATATCCCCGATTTTTTAGGCGTCGACTTATTCTCTGGTTTTCCATATCCAGAGAAAAAGAAGTTGAGCATGACCTCTTTGCCCGTACAAATTCTCCTACTGGGAGATTTCGCACCACATGATGTGGGTGACAGCTTTCCGCATGCAGCAGCGAATTACCGCTAATGCTTTTGCGGTACAGCTCTGTGTGTATGATACCTGATGGAAAATGTCCCTCCAACACCACATCCAAATATACGGCTCTGCTCCCATGTATTTCATGCGTAAATTTCAAATTCCAGGTATTGTTGTTAATATATGAGATAAATTGACTAATCTTCTCCTCCTGTGGGGGAGGAGGTACACTGACAAGACCTCTCCAGATCATAATGACATCGTCCAGATACCTCCCCCACCACACGATATCATTCAAAAAAGGATTAGAAGTATTGAATATAAAACTGGTCTCCCATGCACCCATATATATATTAGCAAGAGCTGGGAGAAAAGTTATCTAAAATCTTGAGCGAAGGGTACAGGTGTGTGCCTAGGAGGTCTAGGACCTTGGGGAACATGCTTTCACCTAGCATGTTCCTAAGTGAGCCGAGAACCCCCACTTGGTTGAAGCATGTAGGATCATATAGATGTGGAGGGAATAAATGCAATCTATGCCGCCATATAGACAGGACTGATAGTTTTGTTAATTCAGTAACTGGGAAGAGCTATAAAATCAGAGCGTATATAAATTGCAATACGCATCACGTAGTGTATATGGCAACATGTACAAGCTGCCAGAAATACTACGTGGGGTGCACTACGCGGTCCCTAAAAAAGCGCATCAGTGAACATGTTACAGCTGCGAACCCCAATAATGCATCGAGCCGTCGTAATATTTCAGGACTATCTAAACATTTTTTAGAAGTCCATGGAGGGGCTATGGAGTCCCTTCTAGTGAAGGGCATACATAGGGTGCCCAGGCCAGTAAGGGGCGGAGACTGGGAGCGAGCAGTGTTATGTCAGGAAGCGCGCTGGATTTTAGCGCTGAATGCTCGCTTCCCCGAAGGTTTAAATTTCCGCACGGATCTAATGTATTTTTATTAGATGTTTATAGGGACGCAATTTCATGCTCCTAAGGTGAATATAATATATAGGGGAGAACTATGTAGAAACCAATAGTAACACTATCCTTGGTTGTCCTTTGCAGAATAATAATAGTAGATGTGGTGAGAAAGGAGTCAACTGAGACATGTTCAGTGAGCTTACCTGAGATGTAATAAGCTGTATCCAAAGAGTAAAAATGATGTATTGCATGGGTATAAAGAAATTGTGTTTCATGTGAGTGGGTATGTTTCTCCAATTTTTTGGCATACTCTGTAAAAACGAGTTATTTGGGGAACCTTATCACTCAATGTGATTCATATATTTTTGTAATATTGTATGAATTTTTACAAAAGTGATTTATATTATATCTACTAGTGCAATATATTTATCTGTTTATATCAAGTTAGCAGTTTTTAGTCCAGTATTGATATAGTTAAAATGAAAAGACTGCTGAAAAGCAACTTATCCAGATCTTAATTAATGGGGAATGATGGCACATGTGATAGGGGGTGGTATGAATGCTTTTATTTTCTCTATAAATATGTGATGTTCACATTTGCAAGCATGCCTAAGACTAAGGATTTTGTATCCGAAACGCGTCAGGCGTGGAGGTAGGGGGCTGCGTACCCCACTAATGCTTTTAAGGATGTTTGAATAAAGATCTGGAATTTTAACTGCAACAAGTCTGGTGCCGGAGTTCCTTCAATATTTGTTCAAGTGAATGGGAACCAGCCATTACTTCGAGCACTAACAGCCTCTGGAAGCCGTGGTGAGCAAAATACCCCCTTCCCCTTCCCTTATACTAATACTACAATACACCCAGTTCTTAACAGGCCCTCCTGCACGTCTCTATCCAGGGACAAAGAGGAGCCTCCCAATTTTTGGCTGCCCTGACAAAAGGGCTATACTACAATACACCCTGTTCTTCTTAACAGGCCCTCCTGCACGTCTCAATCTAGGGACAAAGAGGAGCCTCCCAATTTTTGGCTGCCCTGACAAAAGGGCTATACTGCAATACACCCAGTTCTTAACAGGCCCTCCTGCACGTCTCTATCCAGGGACAAAGAGGAGCCTCCCAATTTTTGGCTGCCCTGACCAAAGGGCTATACTAAAATACACCCACTTGAGGGTTACAGGCCCTCCTGCACGTCTCTATCCAGGGACAAAGAGGAGCCTCCCAATTTTTGGCTGCCCTGACCAAAGGGCTATACTAAAATACACCCACTTGAGGGTTACAGGCCCTACTACATGTCTGTAAGCATGGGTCATTGTTGAACCTCCCAATTTTTGGCTGCCCTGACCAAAGGGCTATACTATAATACACCCACTTGAGGGTTACAGGCCCTACTGCACGTCTCTATCCAGGGACAAAGAGGAGCCTCCCAATTTTTGGCTGCCCTGACCAAAGGGCTATACTAAAATACACCCAGTTCTTAACAGGCCCTCCTGCACGTCTCTATCCAGGGACAAAGAGGAGCCTCCCAATTTTTGGCTGCCCTGACAAAAGGGCTATACTACAATACACCCACTTGAGGGTTACAGGCCCTCCTGCACGTCTCTATCCAGGGACAAAGAGGAGCCTCCCAATTTTTGGCTGCCCTGACCAAAGGGCTATACTAAAATACACCCACTTGAGGGTTACAGGCCCTACTACATGTCTGTAAGCATGGGTCATTGTTGAACCTCCCAATTTTTGGCTGCCCTGACCAAAGGGCTATACTATAATACACCCACTTGAGGGTTACAGGCCCTACTACATGTCTGTAAGCATGGGTCATTGTTGAACCTCCCAATTTTTGGCTGCCCTGACCAAAGGGCTATACTATAATACACCCACTTGAGGGTTACAGGCCCTACTACATGTCTGTAAGCATGGGTCATTGTTGAACCTCCCAATTTTTGGCTGCCCTGACCAAAGCGCTATACTAAAATACACCCACTTGAGGGTTACAGGCCCTACTACATGTCTGTAAGCATGGGTCATTGTTGAACCTCTCAATTTTTGGCTGCCCTGACAAAAGGGCTATACTACAATACACCCTGTTCTTCTTAACAGGCCCTCCTGCACGTCTCAATCCAGGGACAAAGAGGAGCCTCCCAATTTTTGGCTGCCCTGACAAAAGGCTATACTTCAATACACCCAGTTCTTAACAGGCCCTCCTGCACGTCTCTATCCAGGGACAAAGAGGAGCCTCCCAATTTTTGGCTGCCCTGACCAAAGGGCTATACTAAAATACACCCACTTGAGGGTTACAGGCCCTACTACATGTCTGTAAGCATGGGTCATTGTTGAACCTCCCAATTTTTGGCTGCCCTGACCAAAGTGCTATACTATAATACACCCACTTGAGGGTTACAGGCCCTACTGCACGTCTCTATCCAGGGACAAAGAGGAGCCTCCCAATTTTTGGCTGCCCTGACCAAAGGGCTATACTAAAATACACCCACTTGAGGGTTATGGGCCCTCCTGCACGTCTCTATCCAGGGACAAAGAGGAGCCTCCCAATTTTTGGCTGCCCTGACTAAAGGGCTATACTAAAATACACCCACTTGAGGGTTACAGGCCCTACTACATGTCTGTAAGCATGGGTCATTGTTGAACCTCCCAATTTTTGGCTGCCCTGACCAAAGGGCTATACTATAATACACCCACTTGAGGGTTACAGGCCCTACTGCACGTCTCTATCCAGGGACAAAAGGGAGCCTCCCAATTTTTGGCTGCCCTGACCAAAGGGCTATACTAAAATACACCCACTTGAGGGTTACAGGCCCTCCTGCACATCTCTATCCAGGGACAAAGAGGAGCCTCTCAATTTTTGGCTGCCCTGACCAAAGGGCTATACTAACATACACCCAGTTCTTGTTTACAGGCCATCCTGCATGTCTGTATCCAGGGGCATTGGTGAACCTCACAATTTTTGACTGCCCTTGCAAAGGAAGATACTACAATAGACCCAGTTCCTCAAAATGGGCACTTTATTTGTAGACAGGGCTTCAGGTACGTCGCTTGTCAGGGTCATCGGAGTGTCGCACAATGTTTTCACGTAAAATCTTTTATGTAATCACAAAAAGTGACATACACCAGCTGTATCTCACTATTGGGTATGTGCCCTTAACATTTACAACCTAAATATTCATTTTGGTGTCATTTTGGAAGGTTTTCTGGAGACTCCGTAAAATTGGCGTGAAACTCGGACAACATTGTTCAGAGCTGTGACTTTTGAGTGAGAAATGCTTCCAGGGGTCTTCCCCATGGTGTTGCCATGTCATTTCAGCACTCTTCTGAGACTTTTGTGACATTTTTAGGGTTTTTCCAGGCAGCCGGCAGTCATTTCATAAAAATACTCGTGTCTCCCATAGGATAACATTGGGCTCGTTACTCGGGCCGAGTACACAAGTATCTCGGGATGCTCAGCCCGAGCTTCGAGCACCCGAGCATTTTAGTACTCGCTCATCACTAGTGTTCATTAAGATTTAAATCTGGACTAATTCCTGGCCACTTCAGAACTCTCCAGAAATTTGTTTCCTATCGTTTATGGCTATTTCTTGAAGTTTATTTTGGGCCATTGTTCTGCTAGAAGACCCATTACCTATGACCCAAATCCAGCTTTCTGACATTGGACACTACATTCTGACTCAAAATCCTTTGGTAATCTTCAGGCTTCATGATACCTTGCACACAGCCATATGTTTTTGTTATCAAAAGACTGACTGGCTACACTATTAAAAGTATACAGGAGCTAGATAAAAAAAAATTACTACAAAAGATATACGGTGTATCTGAATAAAGGAGATGCTTAGCTAATGTATTGGCCAATGCATTTGGGACCGATAACCAATGACAAGGTGCATCTCATGTATTGGAATAAGTATAAGAATGGCATCACCATACAC
>JARQOC010002547.1:0-24075 GCA_033576535.1 Allobates femoralis | reverse complement strand
GTTTTTTTTCCCTTTTGTGTGTGTGGGTTTTTTTTCTTTTTTTTTTTACTTCAACATACTGAGTTAGTAAGGGGATTTGAAAGACACCTATCCTTATTAAACAGGATTTGGGATGCCAGTGGTAATTCACAGTGACATTAACCCCTTTAAACCTATTACCAGATTGCCCCCCGCACCACGAGAAGAGTGGTCCAAAGTCCCAAAATTGGCGCGTCTACTGTGATGTGCCATTCTGAGATGGCTGCAGGCTGGTATACTTAGGCGGGGAAGGGCCAAAAAACCCAAAGGGGGACGCTATGCCATTTTAATTTTTTTTTTCAAATACTTTTAAAAAAAACGGCATGGTGTCCCCTCCATTTTTTAAACGAGCCAAAATAAAGCAGACGCTTTGAGAGGGGAGACCCAACACTTTCTTTAAATTTTTTTAATTTTTTTACTTCCTAGGAGAATGAGATTTGTTCAGACTCTTCCCTATGTTTTTCTGGTCCCCAGCCTGTCTGTCAGAAAAATGCTGAGTTTTCCCAAAAATTTCTATTTATTGTTCTCGAATTAGCCCGTCCACCCATAGCCCACTTGATTTAGTACTGTGCATCAAGCATTTAGTGCTCTCTCTCACTAGTCTGAATGTATCATATAGTTTGGAGATTAAAATTGGGAAAAATTTAAAATATAAAAAAACTCATTTTACAAAAATTTAAATTATTTTTTGTTCTGTTTTCAAACAGTTTTTTCTTCTTTGGGGGTTAGATGAGAACAATAAAATTTTGTTATACATCGGTTTTAAAGAAAAAAGGTATATTACCAGCAATTATTTCCTCCTGATGGTACATATTCAAGACTCAGGGCCCAAATGCCGAATTTAGCCATCATACTTTTCTTCAAGTTATATTTCAATGATTTGATCTAATAAAGTAAAAAGGGTATTAAGGAAGACTCCATCCTGTTTTCTTCATGTGGTTTTAAAGGATTTGTTCAGGGTTAGAAAAAAAATTTTTTTTACCTATATAAACTCTTTACACCACTCTTGTCTGGGCCCTAGTTTCGTTCCTATTGGCCTTTAAAATTAATGAGATTAGGTGCAAAACAATACACACCCCCTACAAAATCAGAATCTTCTTGCTCTCTTTAAAACACCATTCATTTTAGATAATGGCTGAATTCAGACATTCATGAAACATGGTCCAAAATGTACCACAATGTCATAGATGATTAAGACTTGTTAATTCGAAACACGTGGGCTTTCCTCTCCTTCCCACTGGGGTACACTACTACCTGTATCACAAAGTTTTAATCGCTCGAAATAAAGAATACTGGTTTTATACTTACCTGCCTTTGCCTGAGTTCACTGGAGACCTTTTGGCTTCATATTGGACTTCTACCCACCAGCACCAGGGCGGCTCTTGTGCGGACTGTGTGGACAATGTCTACCTGGAATGCCCAAGGGTGAGCTGAACTTTTTTTTTTACAATGTGGGTCTCTGACCGTAGCTAAATACACTCATCTATGCCTTTGGGGTTACTGTGTTTATGTCAGAAGATCCAGCAGCTGGTCTAACACATCATGGTATGTACTCAGGTCAGGTTACATGAACATATGATTCGCCCCAAGTTCTCATCAGACATCCATTTTTCATGTATATATTCTATCTGTGGCTTTCACAGATAAAACATGTACCAATTATAATCTGTAGAAATAGAAAAATATTTCAGCTCACCCTCTCTGGGGTAACTTCTTCTATACCGCATGTGGTATCCAGTAAATCCGGATCGTCAGCTAGGGAACAGCATGCATGTACTGTAGAAAATGGAGCTCAACATTTTGAGTATCCTCACGTAGACTGACCAAGGAGCTTTAATGCTAAAAATGTCTTGGTCAGGAAGTGGTCCACAGACAAGTGCTCCAGGTGCAGTGGGACAACAAATTATGGAGACACAGCGGCTCCAGCGGTACCTATTACGAGGGGTCCGATGATTAGTAATCCTTGTCAAATGTTATAGTTTCCTGTGGTATGGAGTCACCGGCAAACTTGTTTGAAGATAGACAAAGGATGCACACACCCGGAGCATGGAGCTGCCTAGGTCCATGCAGGAAGAAGACTATGATTGCAAGTCATAAATGCCCATATTGGGTGCTGAATATATTGCAAATCTAAAGAAAACAATTTACTCGCAAAGCTTTCAGTATGGCACCAAAAAAAAATCTTACATGTAAAATCATCTCAATATCATATAAAATTACATTCATATGAACATCTTAAAAAAGGTCAATTACCTGTTCTACCTCTCGAGTGCTCTTCAGTTTTACCATTTCCTACATTTAGCTTTTATTCATATCACTAGCTAATGCTGCAGAAATCGAATGTAAACGCATTTAATATATGTGTTCGGGCTAATAAAATTTCAATTACAGTTTCACACTTTACCAACGTTCAATCATGCCTAGAGGATTCCCATAAAGCTCCACTCATATAAATTATACCTGGAGCTGTTTTTAACACTTACACAGGCATCAGTTATTAACCTTTACAAAAATATGCAAACGTTAATTACATAATAAACCGCCAGCGTTCAGCCCCATTACATCTCTTATTGAGTTATCCTGCTACCAATGGCTGATCATAATTTATTTGCATTGTGACATTCTTCTTTCCATTTCTTCAGTAATATTCATCTCATAATTCTCAATGTTTTGTTTTCTATTTGCACTTAAATAGATTTCTATTATCAGTTCCAGCATTCCTTCCATTGTATCTCGGAAATTGAATGGACCTCTTTGTAGGGTAAGTATTTCGTTCCGCTTGAATAAGAAGAACAAATATTTATTTTACAAATCTCGCCTCCCTAGGTTTTTGAGGGCTTGTATTTCTTTACATAGAATTATTGGCGGAATCTGTCATGTGAGTCAATGTTCTTGATATTTTGAAATATTCCTCCCATAACACCATAGGTAGAGATAGAAGAAATGGAAATAGTGTTTACTCTACATTTGTGATCTAGTAGTGGTTTAGTCTCTGACTTTATATCTTCTCGATGTAGTGTTTTATTTAACTTTGGGTTTTAGTTTTCAGCTAATTTTAAAGAATATATGGAAAACTTTAAAAAACTGTGAGAATATAATAATGTAATGTAATGGACCTTGCAGTGATTTTATTTATTACAATTAGATTGAGGACTTGGGAGCAGAGTCTGAAAGAGTCCATAGTATTCCGCTCTAAAAACTTGCAAAGAGTTATGGACTTCGGTGTGGGGTAACTTCTAGTCACGTTATTGGTATCTGAAGAAAAAAACACTACCACAGCAAGCCAAGTTGGTTTGTTTGGCCAAAAAACATATAAAAGATAACTAATGCAGCATAACTGAGTGCATAACTACATGGTGGCTCAGTGGTTAGCACTGAATCCTTGCAGCAGTGAGGTCCTGGCTTCAGATACCCAATAGGACAACATCTGCAAAGAATAGTTTTTCTGTGTTTGTGTGGTTTTCCTCCAGGTTGTTCGGATTCGTCCCACACTCCGATATACATTACTGATAAAGAATGTAGATTTTCAACCCTAAAGGGGAAAGTGATAAACAATGTCTGTAAAGTGCTGTGGAATATGTTGACGCTGTTTAAGTAAGCCAACTACAGAAAAAGCCATGGGGCAGTTCAGTGATGTAATCAGGACAAGTCTGAAGTTATAACAAAAAAACAACCACGTTAGAAGAACAGAATAAGAACTAAAGGTTAAAATCGAGACAAACACCAAAACGGTCACTAGTCAGGGAATGTTGGTCGATGGTCGCCATGTGGTATAGCTAGAATGGAAGGTTTCATAATTTTAAGAGTGAAAGAAGACACAAGTCTATCGAATTCAACCTTTAACCTAAGACCGGCTTCACACCACGATTTTCAGCTGTCAGGTTCTGTCCGGTGTTTTGCGGATCCACCGGACAGAACCTGACAGCACATGATGACCAGAAAGTGTGGGAAAATATGCCCTCGATCCTGTTTTTTGCAGGATTTGTTTCTTTTCTTTTCTACTGCTGTCCATGATGCTGAAATCTCAGCCATCTGTGCAGTGCTGCTCTCCATGGTGCTGAACGTTTAAATCCGCGGCTCTGAAATGCTGCTGTCCATGGTGCTGAATGAGCACGGCTGCATTTCAGACCCTGCACTGTTCTGCACATGGCATCTGGGAAGCGATATGATTTTTTTATCGAATCCGGGGCAATCCGGTGCCCTTTAGACTTCATGTTATGAGTGCCAGTTCATCTTGGGTCCAAGAGGTTTACGATTTTATAGATTTTTGCACCAAAAGGCAAAAAATTATGCTGATTCTGATTTTGTCTCCAGTGCAAAAACAGACAAAATCGGATCAGGGAGAAAAAGCAAAAACCCCCAGATGGCCAAGTAGGACCATTCCGGCCACCATAGGGCCCACAAAATTAGCAAAACCAGATCATGTCCGGTCTGGTTCAAACCGGACAAGTCCTGAAAGCAGAAAACCCGAGGTGTGAAGCCAGCTCTTAGTGTTTCAAAGAAGGCAAAAACTCTGTAAAGGGCCCGGGGTTTTAACGTGTCACATCGTTAAACGATGTCGCTGCAACATTGTGACGTTTGCGCGCCCCTCGGTAGCGATGTCGCTTACTTTGTGACATCCTGCAACGATCTGGGGGGCCCCAGCATCAGCTTTTGGTGTGGCAGCGGGGGAGACAAAAATTTCAACGACCTCCTGGCCGATGCCCAGCGGACGCCACTGTACACGCTTGGACATGGTAACCAGGGTAAAAATCGGGTAACTAAGCGCAAGCATATGCTTAGTTACCCGATGTGTACCCTGGTTACCAGCATTCTCATGGTCGCTGGTGAGTCTGCCTGTGTGATAGCTCACCAGCAATCAGATAGCAAAGTTCCAGCGATCCCGATCGTTGGTCGGATTGCTGGTACATCGCGTGTAACCCGGCCTTAAGGCATACTAATTGTCCCATTTTTAGGTGAAAATATTCCCTCCTGACTCACATGCGACAAATCAGACAAGTTCCTAAAATCGCATCACATCTTTGAAATTAGTACCTAAAACCTGTAATATCATTTTTTCAAGAAAGGCATGCAGGACCTTCCCTGAATTTTTTAGTAAAACTAACCATAAAGGGACATCATGTGGCAGAGAGTCCCATAACCTCACTGCTATTACAGTAAAGAATCGATATCTGTGTTGATGATTTACCCCATTACCCCCGGCGATTTTCTGTTTTCTGGTTTTCGTTTTTAAACTCCCCTTCTTCCAACAACCATAACTTTTTATTTTTTGACAATAAGACATTTGGGGGCTTGTTTTTTGTGGGACGAGTTATAGTTTTGAATTAAAATTTAATTTTATTTTACCAATAGTGTACTGAAAAAGGGGGGAAAAAAAATTCCCAAGTGCAGTGATATTGCAAAAAAGAGAAAAATACACACTTGTTTTTTAGTTTTTTTTTTTTTCATCGTGTTCACTATATGGTAAAAACGTTTTGTGGAATGATGCTTGGGTCGGAACGGTTCATGATATCAAACATGTATACTTTACTTTTTTTATCTAAGTGGTGAAAAAAAATTCTGAAAGTTTTTAAAGAAATGAATTGCCTATTGCACATTTTCTGAGACCCGTAGTGTTCTCATTTTTCGGGATTGGGGCTGTGTGATGGCTTATTTTTGCGGCTTGACCTGACATTTTCTAATGATACCATTTTTGGGTAGATGCGATGTTTTTGATCGCCTGTTATTGGATTTTATTGCAATGTTGCAGCTACAAAAAAAAACTTAATTAACTTTTTCTGTTACGAGGTTACAGTTTTGGGTTAATTGATTTTATTTTTTGATAGATCGGGGATTTTCTAACGCTTGATATAATTGAGTATTTTTTTAATAGATTTATTTTCATTGGGCAAAAGGAGGGTGATTTGAATTTTTATTAATTTTTTTATATATTTTTTTTTTTTAAATTTCTTTTTCTGTTTCTTTTACTTTTGCTACTGGGGCCTTCGTGCTCCAAGTTAATAACTTTTTGTTATGTTCCGATGAGCTGATACAACATCAGAAACACAAGGGAAGTAATAACTTTCTGCTAGTGACCTCACCGGGAGATTGCCAGCAGGAAGTAATTGCTGACAGTTTCCGGGTTTATCAGAGGACTTACTGTTGGAATCGGGGTCCTGTGATAAAAACACGGGCCTCCATTGGCAGGAAAAAAAGCGTTTTCCTGGAGGGGTTTGGATGCACTGCAGGGTTTAAAAAAACCAATGGGGGGTGTTGCTAACATCTCTTTGAGCATCGCGAGATGTGGAAAAAAAGGATGCGAGCTCAGCGCAAAAATCTTTTTCAGGGGGGGAAAAAGGGCAAAGGGGCCCTTTCATTTTAATTTTTTGGTCGTGAAGGGGCCAAAACCTTTTTTTCAAAAGAAAAAAATGTTACCGGGGCGGGGCCTGGGTTTAAAAAAAATTAAAATTTTTTTAAAAATTCCCCCCTTTAAAAAATTTCTTTTTTTGAAAAAGGGGATCCCCCCAAAAAACCCCCTTTTTTTTCCCCAGATTTTTTTAAACCCTATTTTAAAAAGGGGGTTTTGGGCATTGGAAAAAAAATCTTTCCCGTAATAACCCAAAAGTTTTAAAGTGGGGTTTTTTTTTAAAATTATTTTAAAAAAGGAAAAAACTAAAAAGGGGGGTTCTTTTTTAAAATTTTTTTTAAAAATTTGGGGGTTTGCTGTCCCCCCCTTTCCCCCCAAAGTTTTTTGGGGGAAAAACATTTTTTCCGGGACTGATTTACCTTTTTCCCCCCAAAAATTTTAAAATTTTTTTTTCAAAAATTCAAGTGCTTTTAAATTTTTTTTAAAACTACAGTAAAAACTTCAATTTTTTTTAAAAAACCCCGGGCCCTTTCCTTTTTAAAAAAATTCCCCCCTGAAAATTTTCATGTTTTGTTTTTCCCCCCTTTGGGGGGGAGTTTAGCTTCTTTGAAAATTTTTTTAAAAAAATTTTTTTCCAAAAGGGGCTTAAAAAAAGGGGTTTAAAAGGGGGAAGGGGGGCCCAATACGCCCCCTGTCCCCCCCCCAAAAAGGGTTTTTTTTTTTTATTTTTTGGGGGGGTTTTCCAAAATAAAAAATTATATTTTTAAATATTTTAAAAAGTATTTTTTTTTTAAATTTTCCCAAAACCTGTTATTAGCGGGGGAAATTTTTTGAAGAAAAATTTTTTGGAAAATAAAACCCCCCTGATAAAAATTTTTTTAAAGGGGGGATCCCCCCTTTTTAAAAATGAGGGTTTTGGGGGAGGTTTTTCTTTTTTGAAAAAACTGTGGGGTTTTTTTAAAAAAAACTTCAAAAAATTTTCCTCATTGGGGGTTTTAAAATTTCCCCCCCCCCGAATTTTTTTTTTGGGGTTTTTTTTCCTCTTTTTGAATATTGGCCCCCAAGATTTGCTTTCCACGAGCCTGGGTAAAAAATTGGGGGAAAATTTTTGAATCCCCCAAAAACTTTTGGGGGGGTTTTTTCCAACCCCCAAACCACTGTTTTTCCAAAAATATTACCCCAGCCTTTTTTTTTTTTGGGTTTTTTTTTAGTTTAAAAATTTTTGAAAAAAAAGTGGTTTTTTCACTAGATCGAAAATTTTTCCCCCGGGGGTTTATTTAAAATTAGGATAGGGGGGAGGTTTTAAAACCCATTTGTATCCCCCGGGGGAAATATTTTGTGGTTTATTTTTCCCCTTTTTTTTTAAAAGGGGAACTTTTGGGGGGCTACTCCCATTGGGGGGAAACCCCAGTTTAAAAAAAAGGCCCCCCTTGGGGCAAAAAAGGGGGCAAAATGCAGCCCAAAAGAGTTTCAAAAATTTAAACATTTCTTTTGTTAAAAAAATTAAAATTCCCCCCCTTTTAAAACCTCTGGGGCCCCCCTGTGTCCCCAAAAAGGGGGTTTTTAAAAAACCAAAAAAAATTATTCTCCCACAAAAACAAAATGTTTTTAAAAATTTTTTTTTTCCCCTTTGTCAAAAATTTTTTGGGGGCACATAAATTTTAAAAATTGGAGTTTTTTTTTTTTTGGGACTCCAAAAAAATTTGAGAAAAACTTGGAAAAAAAAAACCCTTTTTAAAAAATTCCCCACGTCATTTCCCCATTTCATTTTTTGGGGGCGGGGGAAAAAATTAAAAAGGGGGTTTTCAGAGAGCTCTATTCCCAAAAAATATTTTTTTTCCAAATTGTTTAAAAACAGATATTTATGGCACATGGGGGGGGAAAAGGGGACAAAAATGTGGGGGTATTGATTTACCAGGGGTTTTTGGCCCCAAATGTGGAGTTAGGTTTTCCCTTTAAAAACCCCCCAAAACGGGGGGGGGGTTCCAAAAACGGAATTTCCCCAAACCCAGGCCCGGGCCAAGGGGGCCCCCAAAAGGGGGAACCCGGGGCCCCCTTTCTATACACGCCGCCAAAAAGGTGCGCCCCCCTAGGGCTACATCTTTTTTCAAAAATACACCCCCCCCGGGGTGTGGGTTTTTGCCGTTTTTAAAGCTCGCCCCCCGGTTTAAAACCCCCAACCGCCACCAAAAGAGTGATCGGGAAAGCAAAAAGGCGGGGAAGAAAAAAAAATTTAGGCGTCCCCACAGACCTGTACGCCCCCCCCCAAAACCAAAAAACCCCCATTGGCCAAAAATTTGGGAAAAGTTGTTTTGGGCACGGGGGGAAAAGGGCGGGGGGGGCCGGAGTGTTTTTTCTATTTGGGGTGGGTGGCAGGGAAAAAAGTTTTTTGTGTTTTTGGCGGGGGCCTGGCGGGGGGCCCAAAAATTCGATAAAAAAGGGGGTCCGTAGGGGGTTTTGGCCGCCCCCATATCCCTGGGGGTTTATAAAGTAGGGGTTTCCGGGGGCTATTTTCCCCCTAGTAAAAAGTTTTTGCCTTGTGGGGGTTTTTTTCCCCCCGCTTTTGACACCCGCGGGGGGGAAGTTTGAACGGGGGTTTTGGGTTTTTTTGGGGGGGCCCCCCCCAAAATTTTTTAGGGCCCTTAAAAAAAACGAATGTGCTTTTTCTGTCAAAAATTTTGTGAAACTGTGGCGAATTTATGTTATGTTTTACGGGGCTGAAGGGGGTTTAAATTTATTTGGTTTAAAAAGAATGTAAATTAGGGGTTCAGTTCCAAGGCACCAATTCAAAAAAACTGTGTGACAGTGTATTAACAAAACCTGCCAAAAAATTTTTGTCCGCATCAATGTTCTGTTTTGCGGGGACCCTTTTCCCCCTACAAAAAAAATAAAGGATCATGCCCGGCACAAGGGCCCCCAAACCTTTTTGGGAAAAAAAAGACTTTAAAAAAAAACATGGTACCCAACATATTGTGTGCAAAAATTCCCGCCAATAGGGGGCTTTGACACCCCGGGCCCCCCCCAACCCTGTTCCAACTTTGCCCTCCCTCCCAACAAAGTAAATAAGGATCAAAAAAAAGATTTATTTTTGGAAACCCCAAACAAAAAAAGGTTTTAATATATTGCATAAATCTTAAACCCCTTGTTTTGGTGAAAAACAAAATATAAAAAAAGGGGAAAAAAACTTTGTAAAAATTAAGGGGGAGGGGGATTTTTAAACCCAGGCAAATTCAATGGAAAAGAAAAATCACCACCACATTGAAAAACTGGGGCATGGAAAAAACCAAAATCCCCAAAAAAAAAAAAAACTAACTAAATAACGACATAAATAAAAAACCCCATGCACAAATGAAAACAAACAAAGGGAAAAAGGAAAACCAAACTTTAAAAAGGGTGCGGGCTAACCTGCTGTCACCTTTCATTGAAAACACAAAAACAAACTCCCAGAGCCACCACTTTTATAGGGGCGGGGGGTACTCCCAGTTTTCACGGGCACCAAAGCCCCATTGAAGAAAGGGGGGCAGAAAAAGTTCTTCAAACTGTCCCTTGGCCCCCCCTTCCGAGTGGGCCCCAAAAGGGGCTCTTGGGGGCGGAGTGGCCCCAAAATAAATAATGGGCCTAAATCAGGGCCAAAAAGAACCCCCGGGCCCGGGACCCTTACCCTGTTGGGTTAGCGCCCTGCATTATCTACATAACCCCCCTTGGCGTGTATGATGCCCTATCCCTAGGGACGCAGGAATTTTTTAAAACGGGCACCACCACCCCCCCCCGCGTTCAATAGCCCTCCGGTTTCTATGTTTGGTGTATAAAAAATCCGGAAAAAATCTTTTGGGCCAAATTATCCCAAACCCGCATTTTCAACCCTAAACGGGGGGGCCCGGGATAGGCGGTAGTTAAATTTTTGCTTTCTCTCAAAAGTAAGGGGCCCTTTCGGGGGTTTTGGGGGCCCGAAAAGTAGGTGTTCCTGAAGGGGGAATGCTTCTTTCCCGCCACAAACGCAAAAAAGTTGGGTAGATTTTCGGCGGGGTTTTTTTGGCTAAATTTGGGGGAAAAGTTTGGGCCCCCCTTTCCCCCTTTAATTTTAGTTTTGGGCCAAGGTCTTGGGGCCCAAACACACCCCCACCCTGAGTTGGGAAACCCCGGGCATTCCAACATCCACTAGGGGAACTTCATATTTGGGCATCTACTACAGCCATAAAGGAAAATACTAAAAATTCCCTTTTGAAAATTTAATCCCAAAAAACCCAGAGGGGGAAAGGGTTTGGTAATCCCCCACGTGTTACCTTTCCAATGCCCCGCCCCCCCCGTTGGGGAATTTCCCCCGGGTTTTAAAACCCCGGGGGCCCACTTCCAGCCTTTTTTTTTTGCGGCCCCCGGTTTAAATTCCCATTTTCATTTTTGGGGGGGGGGGTTGGGGCAGGCGCATTTTCCAAAATTGGCCCAACACGTTTAAAGGGGGTTTAAAGGGGCTCGGGCGGGGGGGAGGGAGACCCCGTGAAACGTATGTGGGGGTAGGGGGAATGGGACTGGCCACCTTTGAGCCTGGAAAGAAAAAGTGACCCGCCACCCGATCAGCACTGAAAATGATGGGGCCATTTTTTAAGGCCCCTTGACCGCTATAATTTGGCCCCAAAACACGCCCCCAAAAAGGAAGGGAGGGAAAACGGGTCCTTGGGCAAAAGGAGATATTTTTGGGTAATCATCGGGAGACTTTTTAAGGGTCCAGCTCCCGCAACGCTGCAGCCCCCCCCGGGTTTCCCGGCCTCAAAGCCAATCACGGGGGGTAAATCCGGGGCTGTTGCCCCCTCATAAACCCTTTTTAACCAAATCCTAAATACCAAAACATTTGTTTTCCCAAACCCAAAGCAAACCATACGATAAAATTGGGGGGTCATGGATATTCTGCACCCTTCAATTTTCAGCCCCTTTTGATGTAAAAAGGCACAAACTTTGATTAAATGGGCCCCAAAAATAGGGGTGTGAACCCAGCGGTTTCAGCAACCCACACCCTCTTTTCCGGGACCACCTTTAAAACCCCCAAGGGGAGGGCCCATCTTTTTGGGGGCCCCAAAACAAAAAACCCTGAAAAAAAAGGACGGAAAACCACCCATATAACCCCCAAACAACATGGCACAGGGCGATTGAGAGGGGCCTCCCTTTTCACAACTCAATGGGTCTCCCAATTTCAAAACTTTCTGCACCTAGGTGAGTTAAAAGGGAACATGGTGTCCCCCAAATTGTTTTTGGGGTAAAACGGGTCCCATAATAAAATTACACACCCAAAAATTTTGAAAAATTTTTTACAGTAAAAATGGGAAGAAATAACGAATGTTGACGAAACCCCGTTATGGAAGGGTTTGGGGGAAGGGGCTACATAAACCAAAAAACCCATTGAAACATGACTGCGGAGGGTTTTAACCCCCCATGGGGTAATTTTTTTTTGAAGGTGCTTTTTAAAATTTCCCCCAATGAAATTCCAATTTTCGGGGGCCCAAAACACTCAAACCCCCGGGTGTAATCCCTTTCCCGTTAAACCCCCGGGTCCCCAAATTGGCCCCCAAAACCAGTTTTGGCAAAAAATTCCCGATCCAGTCGACATGAGTAAACACGTTCCGTCTACAGTCATGCATCACATTCCCCTGTATGTTGTCGGGAAAAACCCAACCCAACTGAAAATGTATCTAAAACAAAAGTGTAAAAGGCCCACCCAAAAATGCCAAAAATTCCAAACCAACCCCAACCCACCACGTACACTATTGTCTTTTCCCCAAAATAAAACCCCAAAAATTTTGGGCCCCCCAAAACACCCAGCCCTCCGGGCGCTCCCCAAAAACCCATTCAAAATATGCACCCCCCCCTTTTGTCGCCCAATTCCATGGTGTCCACAAAACTTACCTAATGGGTCGGCCAGAAAGCTTTAATTTTTTGGGGGGGCATGGGAAATTTTTAAAAGGGGCCCGGGCCAACCAATAAACGTTTTCAGGCGATCTCCCCCAAATTTTGGGGAAAAGGCAAAATCCGCACCCAGGGGGCCCCTTCAGGTTGTTCTTTAAATTTTTTGTCCGGGGGGTGATTGGTGCCCCGGAACTAAAAAAGGGGCGGGTCAATTGGCCCACTTGCCCCCGTGCCCCGGGAACGTCAAATGTGCATTGAGCCTAGTGCCCCTTTTTTGGGACTTCGGGTTGGGCCCCTGAGGGGTAAAAGCCTTTTTTAGCGGTTTTGGTTAAGAAAATGAAATGAACGGCGGGCGGGTTTCTGGCACAGGGCAGCTTTAGGCGATGTGTGTAGGGCCCAAATTTTAAGGGGGCCCTTTGCAAAAAATTAAAACACGTAATATTTTTTTTGTTAAACCCTTATTCGTTTGGGCCCATTTAGCCATTTTAAAGGCCCCCTACTTATATGTTTTTTATGTATTGCCTTCTGCTTTTGGAATTTGGTAAAAGGCTCGGTGTTATTTCTTTTTTTTGGTATTTCCCTTTTCCAAACTTTTCAGGGGGTTTAAAAAAAAAAAAAAAATTGTGGCGGACTTTTCCGGGGGGAATTTTGGGGGTACATTTTTTTAAAATTGGGATTTCCCTTTGGGAAAAAGGTCCCCAACCTACATGATCATCTGGGTGCACATTACATGTAGAAATGTGGCTTTTTTGGGCCACACCCACCCCCGCCTTTTGGGTTTTAAAAGTGACCATTTTCCCTTTGTGGACACCGGGCCCAAGGTACTAGTTTGCACACAACTTGTTAGGTCACATGTTGCCCTCTACGGGGGAATGTACCGCCCACCCCGTGTCAATTTGGGTTGAAAAGGGAAACATTGGGGAAAAAGAAACCCATGTTTGAAACATCTTTTAGGGGAACCCGGATTTTTCGGGGCTTGATTTTGGGCCAGCATACATGGGGTTTGATTAAAGTTTTTGGGGTTTTGAGTTTGGGGGAAAAAAGGCCCCACTCAATGGCCAGTTCCCACAAAAAAAACTGCAAAAATTGATCACTGTAGAAAGTTAATGATTATTTTGTATGTTTTGTGGAAAGTTTTGAAAGGGTCGGTTGGCCTTGTGTTGTGACGGGTGTTCTTTTTTTTTAAATTTTTTTCATCGGCTGATGGCCCGGGTACTTTGGGAAATTTGGAACCCCAGTTCTAAACCGGAGAAATCGGGCCGGCCCCGAATTTTGTGGGGGCAGCTCGCTCCCAAATAATAAAAAATGGGGCGGGCGATGGGCCAGGGCCTACAGGAGTTTTGTGGTTTTCGGGGCAAACCCTTTGGGGGCCAAGGGAAAGGAAAGGACGGGGGACCAGAAAAATTTGGTGGGAAATTTAAAAGATCAAAAACATGAGGTGGCGTTATTGCGGGGTTTTTTTAATTTTTAGATAAAAAAGCGTCTTTCGCCCCCAAAAAGGGGTGGGGCAGAGGGGGGGTCCCCTTTCACACCTCCACTTTTGGTTACTACCCCCCTTTTCACCTTCAACCGGGGCAAAGGGTTTCCCCCGAAATCGAACGACCACCAAAACGGGCCCGTTTTTGTTTGCGCCCTCATGTGGGCCCGGCTGCTTTCACCCCCCTTTTGCGCCCCCAGGGGTGGGTAATTGTGTGAAACATTTGGGGGGGCCACAATGTTTTCCCCAATGTGTGCTTCGATAAATCCTTAAAACCCCAAATGTGTTGGCTTATTTCCCCTTCCTTGCGGGGGGCCACACCTTGGGGTGCCCAAATTATCGGGCCCTTCCTTTCCTTTGGATTCCCAGATTTTTTATTCTTTGCTTCCGCCCGTTTTGGGGAAATGTTGCTTCTTCCACAACTTTCCTTGGTAATTTTGGGTTTTAGTTTTTTTAAGGGTTTCAAGATAAGCAGGTGGTTTGTTTTCAAAAAAAAGCCCAATAGTCCCAAAATGTAGTTTAAATGGTTCCGCTCACATTGTGTTGGCTTTTTTCCCGGGGGGGTTTAAAAAGGTAATTGAGTGAGGGGTGGATTTTCAACCAAAAAAGGGGGGGGTCCTAATAGGAAAGGTGCCCAAAATGTGTCATTGGCCAGCACGCCCCCAGTATCAAGGTGTGTGTGGTAAACATTTCCCTTTAAAAATTGGGTTTTAACGGTTTCGTGACAAACAACTAATTATGTTATTTAGCTGAGCTCCGGGGTTTTTGGTCGAGGTGAGTGTACAGGAAAAACCCACGGGTTGTTGGGGTCTTAAAACCTTTTTTGGGTTTTAAACTGTTTTTATTCCTCATTTTTTCCTTTCTCGGTAGTTGGGCCTTGGTGGGGGGGAGGGGGTTTATAGAGTCCGGTTTTTAATTATACATTTTGTTTTTGGGGCCTCCCAAAGGGTTTTTTTTTTTTTTTTTTCCCCCCCCCCAACAGGCCCCCCCGAAGAGGAGGCTAAATTGCCGAGGATTCTTTTTTGTGATATGCCCCACCCCATGACTTTGGGGGGTTTGGAAAAAGGGGGGAAAAGGGGGGGGAGGGTGGGTCCAGGCCCGGGTCCCCGGCCCCGGGATACCGGGCCGCCGACGTCCTGCACCACCTGGACGGGCTGGGGGACCTGGGCCGAAGCGTTTTGGGTTGGATGAACAGCGGACCCACATGGAAAACCCCGAGGGGCCCCCCTCTAAAAAGGGGGGGGGGGGAAGGCAAACAGAATGCGGGAAAGGGGAAATTGGGGGGCCGCCAAAAGGGAAGATCCTTTGGGGTTTTTCCACAAATTTTTTTGTTTTATGGGGGGGGCCCCTAGGGGGGCTCCCCGTTTATTTTCCTTTAAAAAATGGGGTGGAAGTCCCCCCCCCATGCAAAAACACCGTGTGGCCCTTTCCCCCCAGTTTGGCCCCATCTCGGCCCGGGAGAAGACCGGGGCCCCCCCCCAAAAGCCCCCCACCCCCCAACCCCAAAAACCCACTCGTCGTTAAAAACCAAAAAGAACGTTCGGGGGGGGCAGGTCGGGGGGCCCTCAAAAGGAGGGGGGATGGGCTTTTGTCAGAGCCGACAAAGGGGAAATAATTTGGCCCACTATACCCAAATTGAACGAATTGGGCAGTTGGACTTTTAATTTCAGGAATTTTTTTTTATAGGGAAAATTTTGTTGATTGATTTGGGGCCCCAAAATTTGTGGTTTTTTTTTATTTTTTTTCCACAAAAATTTTATTTTTTTGGGGAAATTTTATTTTAAATTTCAGTGGAAAAAATTTTTATTTTTTAAAACACAATTGTGTTTTTCATTTTCAGAATAAGGGTTTGTGTGGGTTTTTGGGGGTGAAGGGAATTTGGGTGGCCAAAAATGGGTTTTTCCCCAAGCCACACCAATTTTTGGGCCAGGGGTTTCCCCTCAGCGGGATCACCATCGGTTCTTTTGGGGGAAATTCTTAGACATTAAACAAGGGAGGGTTGTGATGGGGCCTTCACATAGTTATTTAGGGGTGGGGTTTTTGGTCCCCAAAATTTTATAAGGTAAAACATAAAGGAGCTTTAAAAACAAAGTTAAAAGGAAAGTTTATTGTAAACATAAATGTGTAAACAGACATTTCCATCATAAAAGGAAAGTTAGGCCCAAAAGGGGGGCTAAGCCAGCCACATTTGTGATGGCCCCAATGGGGAAAAAAGTTTAGGGATTTTTAGGCCAGGGGGGGCTGGGCCAGTCCACACTTGTGATGGTCCCAATGGGGACAGTTTTGGGATTGTGGGGCCAGAGGGGGTAGCCATTTCCAAACACTTGTGATGGTCCTAATTGGGGAAAAAACAGTAAAAGGGTTTGTAGGCCAGGGGGGGGCTACCCCAGCCCACATTGTGATGGCCCCAATTGGACACTAAAAAAGGAAAAAAACCCCAAGGGGGCGGGCAAAAAAAAAAAATTCAATATTTTCATTTTTTGCAAGGAAAAAAAGCCAACTTTGTAAAAATTTTTAGGGTCCAACAAGGAAAAAATGTTTGTGGGCCATTTTTGGCCGGGGAAAAACAATGCATCCCTTAAAATTTTCATGGGTGTGAACCGGGGGGTTTTGGGGTTTGGAAAGGTCCCCCCGGGCTTTTTGGGGCCGGGGGCCCCCAAAGGCCCTGCGGGCCCAACGCTGTGGGGGCCGGTGGTAAAACGGGGCCACAAAGGCCGGGATGGGCCTGGATAAAATTCCTCCATGGTAGGGGAAACCTTTGTTTTGGGGGGAAAACACAAAGGGTTTAGTTTACACAGTCGTAAAACTGGTTTAAATGGTTAGTCAAAAATGGCCGAAACCCTTTCCACTTTTACCATTTCCCCCAAAAATTCCTTGGGGTTCCACCCTTTTTCTGCGGGGGGGGGAAATTGGGGGTTTTTATTTTTCCATCCATATGGGGCCCCCCCACGTTCACTTCTTGGAAAAAAGGGTTTAACCCAACTGTTTTATTTTGTTTAAATAAATTTTTTGGCCCCAGATGAAATTTAAGGCAACAGTGTGCAGGGTGTAAAGGGCAATCAAAACCCATTTACCCCATGGGTTCCACTGTGTGGGGGACAGGGGTCACCCCCCCGGATTTTTCGCCACTGAGGTGGGAGACAGTGGGGAAGGGTGGTTTACTCCCCGGGGCGGGCTCCCGTGGCCACTTTTAATGGGGTTTTAAGGGGAAACCCATTTGGCCCTGGGCTAGGGGGCAAAGACCCTCTGGGGGGGGCCCGGGGTTTTTTGCCTGTTCCCTTCCCCCTTTTTTGTGGGGAGTTGATGTGTTCCCCCAGCGGGCCGGGCAGTTTGGGGACGGGGGGGTTTCCACTCCAGGGGCGGGCCAGGGGGGGGGGAATGGTCCTCCACGTCCTCTGCCCCGGGGGTTTGGGTTTGACGGGACTTCTGGCTCCTGAGGCCCGGGGGAAGGTGTTGACCCTGGGGACAAGGGGCACTTGGCCTGTTGGGGGGGGGTTTTTGGGGAGGGGCCCCCTGGGGGGGGGCATGGGGCCCCTTCTTCTGTTTGGGGAAATTCAGCTTTCTAGTTTAAATTTAAAACATAAAAGACGGTTTAAGAATAATGCCCAAAACACATTTTTTTCCCTCCCCAAAAGGGGCTTTTTGGGGGTTTAATGTTTTTGGGACGGAAAGGGGTTTGGGGTCACACCCCCACAAAAGAATATGGGCCAGATATTGTTAAACAGGATCTTGGTTGCAGTGAAACCCGGGACCCCATTTTTTCCATTTTTGAGGCTGTCTCCAAAGGGTCAACAATGTGACCATAAATTTGACTGCAAAAGAGACCCGGCAAAAAATAGGGGGGGAAAGATATCTGTGTGTGTGCCCCAGCTTTACTTGGGGCTTTAAACCAGGTGATGCTGGAAATGCATACACCCCATTTTTTGTAGGCAGGATTTGGGGCTTTGGTAGACATTTTTGGGCCCTTTGATGGATGGGGGAAACCAACACTTTTGAAATGTGTTTGATTGTGTAGGCCCACTGTCCCTTGTAATTTGTTTCCTTTTTTTTTTTGTGTATTGTGGGACATGCACATGGGGGCGGTGTGTTTTTGGGGCAAAAAATTTATCACCAAGAAAGCCTGGCAATCGGGCACGGATTTTCCAGTTTTTGGGGGGCCGGGGCACTTGGGGCTTCAAGTCTCGATTTTTTTTTTTGGACCCGGTTTTGACTTCCCTTTCTGTACCCCCCCAAGTTGCCAGAGCGGGGGGGGCCCGCTGGATCCCCGGGCACGGGGGAAACCAAATTGCGCACCCCCTGGGGTGGGGGTTGGGGAGGGGTGGCCCCAAAAAAGTCCCCGACGGTCGCAATGATCAATGGGAAGGGATCAGCTCCCCCCACCCCCCCCTTGTTGCGGGCTGGGGTTTGCAAAAGGGTTGCCTTTTGTTTGGCTAGGGGTTTGGTGTCCCAGGGGCGGGGGCTGGCACCTTGCAGGCAGATTTAAAAATTAAAAACCAAACGTCTTTGACGTCATTACGCCCTTTTTTGGGTGGGGGGGGGGGACGAAACCCTTTTAAGTAGCCCCAAAACCGCAGTAAACTCGGGCCCGGAACACATTTTATGCGGGGCCCCTACTGCAAAAGGGACCCACAGTGAGTCCGTAAAAAACCGGCTCGGGACCCTGTCTACGGGGTTAAAATCCCCCGATGGGGTTTGGGGAAATTGTGTGCATCTTTGTGCCGCGTGCGCCCCCAAATTTGCCAGACCCGGGAAACACTTTTTCGGCAGTTTGCTGGGCAATAAGCCGGGGGGGAAAACCCTTAAACCCACCTTGGTGCCCCTTTTGTCCCGCTTTAAATTTGGGAAACATGAAAAAGGGATGGGGCCACTGAAAGTAGATCTTTTGGGCCATTTTTGTTTTTAAAACCCTTTTTTAAAAGTGTGTTGGGCGGAAAATTGTAAAAATAAAGGGTTTTCGTGCTTTAGGGCCGCGTATGTTTTAGTGTTTAAAGGGGACAGCTCTTTCCAAGATGAGGGTGTGAGGCATGGGCCCCAATTTGTAAACGCAGCATTTTCCCACCAATGATGGCGGGGAAGGGG
The DNA here is from genome assembly GCA_033576535.1 of Allobates femoralis. NCBI lineage: Eukaryota > Metazoa > Chordata > Amphibia > Anura > Aromobatidae > Allobates > Allobates femoralis. The sequence goes on along the minus strand of JARQOC010002547.1, from coordinate 5,260 downwards.
GGGGGTTTTAAAAACCCCGGAGCATGGGTGAGCCTTAGCCACTTTTGCACTACATAGAAACCCGGGTTTGCCATATTCCCTTCTGTAGCTTCTTTACACCCGATCCCTCTCGCTACAATGCCGATGTAGCCATTTTTTAAAGGGAAAGTGCCCAAATGGGAGGTATTGTAGGGGGGCCTGGTTTTGGGGCCCCGTCTTCAGACCCCCGGTACTACGGGCAAAAAATTTGGCCGACAAGCTGCTTTTTGTACCCTTTGTAGCGGGTTGTATCGATCCTGTTGGGGCGGCGTGTAAAGGTACCTTTTACAGTCCCTTTTATTCCCCGTTTTTGGGCTGGGACTGTTAAGGTTTGCAAAACTTGGAAATGAAAATTGTTTGAAAATTTTTGTTTTCTCCCCTGGTTGGGCTTAAAAATTGCCCAAAAATGGTCATACCCAAAAGGGTTATTAACCGGGGAAAAAATTGGGTTTATCTGCGGGTTTTCCTGGGTGTTGAAAAGGGCTTTTCAGTCACCAAAACTGAAAACCGGGCTTTTTTGGAAAAAGGGCTTTGATTTTTTTTCCTTTCCCTGGAAAACCTCAAAAGTTTTCAGTTTGGGGGTGGGGGACGACAAAAGCATTTGTCACCCGTCATTTTTACAGTGTGTGGAAGTTTGTAAGCAAAACTCGGGGCAATTTACTTAAAAACCCAAACCCCTGAAATGTACCTGAAAAAGGGGTAAAATTTTTGGCCAGGCTAAAAACTGAAAACCCTCTCTTAAAAACCTCTTTGGGGACGGGGACACCAAAGGGGGGGCAAGTTTGATCATTTCTTTTTCCTCTTGGAAACCCAATTTGGTGTCACCCAGCCAAAACAGTTTTAGACAGAAAGAAAATTCTCAGGTTTAAATACATTTGGGTGACATCTCATTTTTTTCTTTTTAAAGGAAACATTTAAACCAAAAAGGGCAAACACAGCAGTTTTTGTTTTGGAAAATCCTTTGCATTTTATACAAAGTAAAAAGTTGCCGATGAAAATTTTTTTAACATTATGCATAAAAATTTTCGATTTCCCGCTAAAAGAGGGTAAACTGAAAGATTTTTATTTGCAAAGGAAATAACGTGTGTGAAAATGACTGGTGAAATTTCATTACGAATTCTTGGCAACGGGTTTTTTGCGTTTTGTTTTAATATACCCTTTCACCAGTTTTTTTAAAAGATCAAAACTTCCAGGGGTTTACTGGTTTCCGCGTGAAAAAACTTTTGGAAAAAAACCCTTTTTTTTAAGGGTTGATGCATACTTTTGTGGAACACAAAAACTCGGGAAACAACTTTTTTCAAGGGGGAAAACTGTAACAAAAACCCTTTTCCCAATTAGCCAATTGATGAAATATCACTTTAATAACTTTCTGCTTGTTTAAATGTAAACCATTTTCCCTTTTCCCCCCTTTCTTAACTTTTTGGCCTGGGCTTTAAATTGTGAAATTTCTCTGTGGGGGGAAGGTTTTTAATTCTTTCAGAAAGGAAAAGCTGAAAAATGATATTTCTTTGGGAACAAAAAATTTTAATTAGCTTATGAAAAAAGCAAGTCAGGGGGAATTTTTTTCCCCTTTTTTCCCCTACCGAGGCAAAAATTTGGTCCCCCAAAAAGTATGAGTTTGGAAAATTTAATGTGTAATAAAAAACCCCCGGGAGAGGGGCCCGGGGCCGAACCTCTTTTGGGACCTTCGTTGCCTTTTTTAAGGGCCCGGGTTCAGTATGGGGGGGCCTTTCCCAAAAAACCCTCCTACTGTTCCAAGGTTCTTAAACTTTATTATGTGTCTTTTTCCCTTCAGACATTTTTCCTTTTAAAAAAATTTCAACAGATCTTGACACCCCCAATTTCACGGCTTTCCCAAACCGTCAGGATGCCCCTTTGATTTTTAAAAAATTAAACTATGAAATTTTTTTAAATACTATTTTGTGGACGTCCCGCTTCCCGCCCCTTGCCCTCAAAAACCCCCGCATTCCCCGGTTTGGGGTTTACATTTAAACGGGGAAAATTTATAATTTTTTCAGCATTAATAAACATTCCTTTCGGTCCCTTCAGGGTTCTTTTCAAAAAAAAAAAATTTGTACTTTTGGGAAACTAAAACTCATTGGGTTTTTAAAAGGGAAATTTTCTTTTCAGTTTGGGTTTTTGGGCCACCAAATATTTTTTTTAACATAAAAAACCCTTTTTTAAAAAAAACAATCCAAGGCAATTCCCTTTAAAGTGTGTTTGCCCATTTAAACTCAGAAAAAAAAAAAAATTTTGGTTTTTAACACTTGTTACAACTTTTTAAGATATGCCCAATGTTATCTTGGTATGCGTTTAATAGGGTTTAGCACAATCTTTTTAGTATTCGGCATTTTGGGGTTCTTTCTCCTTTTTAAGAAAAACAGGGGCTTTGGGGGACCACCCTTTCTGCATCTTGGGGATAAAGAGCCATAAAAAAATCAGTATCAAAAGGTACGGGGTTTCCTCAGGCAAAAGGAAAAGTTTTTGCATCCGGGCTTCCCTTTTAAAAAGTCCATCTTTTCCTTGGGGAAAATTTAAAATTCAGGTGAGAGGTTTTTCCTCCTTTTTTAAAATGTTTGTTAAAATTAGGGGCCTGTTTTTTGGGCTTAACAGAAAAATTCTTTTTTTTTTACACAGGGATTTTTTTCTTTTTGGGATGTGGTTCTATGATCTTGTTTTTAGGGGTTAAAAACCCTCTTACTGAAACTGAAATTTTTTTGGGTTTTGAAAATTTTGAAATCCTTTTGCTCATGGTATTTCTTTGCTTGAAATTATCACTTTTTGTTGTTTTTCTGTGATTTTTGCTTGGGGAAACTGATTTTAAATATATGTGGGTTTTCTTTTTTTTTTTAAAAACCGGGTTTTCTTTTTCACTCACTGTTAAAAATTAAAATTTTTAATTTTAGCAAAACCCAAAACAGTACATTTACTTGGGATCAGAGAAAGGGAAAAGCTGTACGCTAAAACCCAAAAAGTATAAAATGTGGAGGAAGGGGGCAAGAACAAATGGCCAGACTTGTATCTGTCCCGGGGAGAAATTAGTGTTTTAAAAATTTATATACAAAATGAGACTGAAGAAATTTTATTAATAGAATTAAAAGGCCTCTGCTCTAACCCAAATCCGGGGTGACTTTTTTCCCCTTTTTAAAGAAGGTTGCCCGGGCCCTAGAATAAAAAGGGTTTGGCAGTCACTTGCCTTGCCCCAGAAACTTGTGAACCCCCACCCCAGTGCCTGCACTGGTCCCACTTTTAAGAATTTTTGGGTTGTTTTTCGCGGGGAACAGCTTTTAAAAGTATAAAATAGGGCAAAACCCCTTGGCCAAAACCCCAAAATACTGGAAAAAACCCCTTCGCTAAATTAAAGTCAACCCTCCCCTAAAATACAGAACCTGATGGGTCAATACAGTTGTATTGAGGGGATCCCGTCCCCCACAAAGTTGGGTTTGGCGGGGGAGTCCACTTATCATATATTTTAAACCCCCCCGTTATGGGGGAAAAACCTGCCCAAACCCTGAAGGGCACTGTGAGGTTTTTTAAAGAAATTTTATAAAAGGTAAGAAAATTTTTAAAAATGAAAAAATTTAAAACTTTTTTTTCCCTGTTTGGCTCCTCGGCTATTTAATCCCCAAAACCTTTTCCGGGTTTTTTGTCGCAGCTTCGTTTGGGGCATAAGGAGGGGTTTGACGCCAAGGGAGGTCTTGGCCCAATTGGGCCAAAGGTTTTAGGATTTGTAGGCCATTTCCCCAGGGTTTTGGGGCTTGGCCCAAAAAATGGAGGGGAAAGGTAGTTGCTTTCCCAAAATTTTGGAAAAGGCATCATTTCTAACTAGCGAGGGTCTGGGGTTTTTCAGCAGGGGGGGCAAAGCCCCCCCAATTTCCAAAGATGAAAAAACGGAGGGTGGCGGTGAGGAGTGGGTTTTTTAAAGTGGGAAGAAAGGGGGAGGCGTTTAAAAAAGGATTTTTATTATTTCCATTAAAAAGTGGGTTTTAAAATTTTTTTTGGGGATTTAAAACCCCGGGCCAATAACTTTAAAAAAGGGTTTTTTCCCCCAAAACATACCACTCATTTTTTAAGGGGGGGGGTACTCTTTGGAATTGCGGGTTCCTCAATTTTTCTTTTTAAAAAAAAAATTTTACATTTACTTTTAATAGAATCAGAAAAGGGTTGATAAAATTTTACTAAATCTGCCTTTTATGGGGTTTTTTGCAACGCTTTTGGGAAGTCCAAAAAGATCCAAAACTTATTTTTAGACCGTCCAAACTTAAAATGAGATCGGGGAAATTTCCAAGGGTTTTAACCTTGTGGAAAAGGGATAGGTTGCCGTTTTGTTTACGAAAACCCCCTATTTTTTTTCTTCTAATACAATGAAAAGGGCACTGATGGAGTGACAGAGGAACCCTCACTTTTTTAATCACTTAGAGCTTTTTGTTGTTGAAAATTTGTAAAAGAAACAAGCACGCAGATGAAATTTGGCAAAGATGATGACAACACAGGGGATGACTGACAAATATGGTTTTAAATTATACAAATTGAGATATGGAAACTATAAAAACGGGAATCAAGAATCAATGCAAAAAATCACAGGAAAATTTCAGTTTGGGGCACAATGTAAAAATTTTTTAGGAAAACTTTTAAAATTTAAACCAAAAAAACCTTTCAAAAGGTGCCTTTTCCAACACTTTTGTTTTTTTTTGGTGATCGGGTTTTTAATTCCGTTTCTAAAACTGATGGGGCCCACTGATCATTTTGGGCCCTCCCATGTATCCCTTTTGGGCAGGAGGGGAATGTTTCCCAAAGGTATCCATGTGTGTCATTTTCTCACTGATTCTTTTTAATGACATTTTTTTTTTCATGCCCCCCAAAAAATCCGAGACTGGGGGGGCATTTTTTCTCCAGAGACCAAGACTAAATAAAAACCCCCAAACATGGCTGCAGCTTCCGCTCCCCAGCCCCCTCTTCCTGCTTTTCCAATGTGGCTCACACCGCAGCCTTTCAGAAGGGGGAGGGGAAGCTCAGACAGTTTATTCCCACAGAAAACAATGGGGGGTTTGCTAAAATCTCTGGGGCCCGGAACTCCAAACGGATTTTAAAAAAAAATGATACTGATTTTAAGGCAAAAAATCGGGGGAGAACTAAAAGGAACGGGAAACTAGAATAGCCCAAACCTGGGGCAGAAGCTGGCAAAAATTGACAAAATCTCAAATGAACTAATATTGCTAATAAGGTTTTTAAAAAGAAGGTT
>JARQOC010002546.1:0-24077 GCA_033576535.1 Allobates femoralis | reverse complement strand
TTCATGTGTTGGCCCAAGACATTTAAGCTGATGACCACGATCAAGGGATCCCATGCTCACCAGTCCTAACAAATTGTACAAAACTACTAGAAAAGAGCATCAGAAAAACTCCTCCATGCCAAAGACAGAAACCAAAGCACTTACAGGACGCAGTCAGAGCCCATTGTCACCAGCTGCTGCTGATGATCGCCTTAACAAAATGTGGAGCGACCTGCCATGCAACACTAGGCTGCATAGAGCACCATTACACTGATACATAATGCAATGTCTGAAACTCCAACCTCGCTGCGAGCATTGGGCGCACAGTCGATGCTTCTGCACCCTGGATACGCGCCTATGGCCACTCGCCTGATGGATAAAAAAGTGCAAGTTTTTATATATAAATAAAAAACTTATAGATGGGATTTTCATGTGTTGGCCCAAGACATTTAAGCTGATGACCCACGATCAAGGGATCCCATGCTCACCAGTCCTAACAAAATTGTACAAAACTACTAGAAAAAAGCAGCATCAGAAAAACTCACCATCCATGCCAAAGACAGAAAACCAAAGCACTTACAGGACGCAGTCAAGCCCAATTGTGGAGCAAGCCCAGCTGCTGGCTGATGAGTCGCCTCTACCAGCAAAATGTGGGAGGCGACCTGCCATGCATACACTAGGCCTGCATAGAGCACCATTCACACTGATACATATGATGCAGAGTGTCTGAAAGCTACCCAACCGCTCCGCTGCCTGAGCATTGGGCCGCACAGTACGATGCTTCTGCACCACTGGATGAACGGCGCCCCTATGGGCCCACCTGCGCCCTGGATGGATAAAAAGTGCAAAAAGTTTTTTATATGATAAATAAAAAACCTTTATAGATGGGATTTTGGTTCATGTGTTGGCCCAGACATTTAAGCTGATGACCCACGATCAAGGGATCCCATGCTCACCAGTCCTAACAAAATTGTACAAAAACTACTAGAAAAAAAGCAGCATCAGAAAAACTCACCATCCATGCCAAAGACAGAAAACCAAAAGCACTTACAGGACGCAGTCAGAGCCCAATTGTGGAGCAAGCCCAGCTGCTGGCTGATGAGTCGCCTCTACCAGCAAAATGTGGGAGGCGACCTGCCATGCATACACTAGGCCTGCATAGAGCACCATTCACACTGATACATATGATGCAGAGTGTCTGAAAGCTACCCAACCGCTCCGCTGCCTGAGCATTGGGCCGCACAGTACGATGCTTCTGCACCACTGGATGAACGGCGCCCCTATGGGCCCACCTGCGCCCTGGATGGATAAAAAAGTGCAAAAGTTTTTTATATGATAAATAAAAAACCTTTATAGATGGGATTTTGGTTCATGTGTTGGCCCAAGACATTTAAGCTGATGACCCACGATCAAGGGATCCCATGCTCACCAGTCCTAACAAAATTGTACAAAAACTACTAGAAAAAAAGCAGCATCAGAAAAACTCACCATCCATGCCAAAGACAGAAAACCAAAAGCACTTACAGGACGCAGTCAGAGCCCAATTGTGGAGCAAGCCCAGCTGCTGGCTGATGAGTCGCCTCTACCAGCAAAATGTGGGAGGCGACCTGCCATGCATACACTAGGCCTGCATAGAGCACCATTCACACTGATACATATGATGTGCAGAGTGTCTGAAAGCTACCCAACCGCTCCGCTGCCTGAGCATTGGGCCGCACAGTACGATGCTTCTGCACCACTGGATGAACGGCGCCCCTATGGGCCCACCTGCGCCCTGGATGGATAAAAAAGTGCAAAAGTTTTTTATATGATAAATAAAAAACCTTTATAGATGGGATTTTGGTTCATGTGTTGGCCCAAGACATTTAAGCTGATGACCCACGATCAAGGGATCCCATGCTCACCAGTCCTAACAAAATTGTACAAAAACTACTAGAAAAAAAGCAGCATCAGAAAAACTCACCATCCATGCCAAAGACAGAAAACCAAAAGCACTTACAGGACGCAGTCAGAGCCCAATTGTGGAGCAAGCCCAGCTGCTGGCTGATGAGTCGCCTCTACCAGCAAAATGTGGGAGGCGACCTGCCATGCATACACTAGGCCTGCATAGAGCACCATTCACACTGATACATATGATGCAGAGTGTCTGAAAGCTACCCAACCGCTCCGCTGCCTGAGCATTGGGCCGCACAGTACGATGCTTCTGCACCACTGGATGAACGGCGCCCCTATGGGCCCACTGCGCCCTGGATGGATAAAAAAGTGCAAAAGTTTTTTATATGATAAATAAAAAACCTTTATAGATGGGATTTTGGTTCATGTGTTGGCCCAAGACATTTAAGCTGATGACCCACGATCAAGGGATCCCATGCTCACCAGTCCTAACAAAATTGTACAAAAACTACTAGAAAAAAAGCAGCATCAGAAAAAACTCACCATCCATGCCAAAGACAGAAAACCAAAAGCACTTACAGGACGCAGTCAGAGCCCAATTGTGGAGCAAGCCCAGCTGCTGGCTGATGAGTCGCCTCTACCAGCAAAATGTGGGAGGCGACCTGCCATGCATACACTAGGCCTGCATAGAGCACCATTCACACTGATACATATGATGCAGAGTGTCTGAAAGCTACCCAACCGCTCCGCTGCCTGAGCATTGGGCCGCACAGTACGATGCTTCTGCACACACTGGATGAACGGCGCCCCTATGGGCCCACCTGCGCCCTGGATGGATAAAAAAGTGCAAAAGTTTTTTATATGATAAATAAAAAACCTTTATAGATGGGATTTTGGTTCATGTGTTGGCCCAAGACATTTAAGCTGATGACCCACGATCAAGGGATCCCATGCTCACCAGTCCTAACAAAATTGTACAAAAACTACTAGAAAAAAAGCAGCATCAGAAAAAACTCACCATCCATGCCAAAGACAGAAAACCAAAAGCACTTACAGGACGCAGTCAGAGCCCAATTGTGGAGCAAGCCCAGCTGCTGGCTGATGAGTCGCCTCTACCAGCAAAATGTGGGAGGCGACCTGCCATGCATACACTAGGCCTGCATAGAGCACCATTCACACTGATACATATTGATGCAGAGTGTCTGAAAGCTACCCAACCGCTCCGCTGCCTGAGCATTGGGCCGCACAGTACGATGCTTCTGCACCACTGGATGAACGGCGCCCCTATGGGCCCACCTGCGCCCTGGATGGATAAAAAAGTGCAAAAGTTTTTTATATGATAAATAAAAAACCTTTATAGATGGGATTTTGGTTCATGTGTTGGCCCAAGACATTTAAGCTGATGACCACGATCAAGGGATCCCATGCTCACCAGTCCTAACAAAATTGTACAAAAAACTACTAGAAAAAAAGCAGCATCAGAAAAAACTCACCATCCATGCCAAAGACAGAAAACCAAAAGCACTTACAGGACGCAGTCAGAGCCCAATTGTGGAGCAAGCCCAGCTGCTGGCTGATGAGTCGCCTCTACCAGCAAAATGTGGGAGGCGACCTGCCATGCATACACTAGGCCTGCATAGAGCACCATTCACACTGATACATATGATGCAGAGTGTCTGAAAGCTACCCAACCGCTCCGCTGCCTGAGCATTGGGCCGCACAGTACGATGCTTCTGCACCACTGGATGAACGGCGCCCCTATGGGCCCACCTGCGCCCTGGATGGATAAAAAAGTGCAAAAGTTTTTTATATGATAAATAAAAAACCTTTATAGATGGGATTTTGGTTCATGTGTTGGCCCAAGACATTTAAGCTGATGACCCACGATCAAGGGATCCCATGCTCACCAGTCCTAACAAAATTGTACAAAAACTACTAGAAAAAAAGCAGCATCAGAAAAACTCACCATCCATGCCAAAGACAGAAAACCAAAAGCACTTACAGGACGCAGTCAGAGCCCAATTGTGGAGCAAGCCCAGCTGCTGGCTGATGAGTCGCCTCTACCAGCAAAATGTGGGAGGCGACCTGCCATGCATACACTAGGCCTGCATAGAGCACCATTCACACTGATACATATGATGCAGAGTGTCTGAAAGCTACCCAACCGCTCCGCTGCCTGAGCATTGGGCCGCACAGTACGATGCTTCTACACTGGATGAACGCGCCCAGGCCCTGCGCCTGATGGATAAAAAAGTGCAAAGTTTTTTATATGATAAATAAAACCTTATAGATGGATTTTGTTCTGTTTGCCAAGACATTTAAGCTGATGACCCACGATCAGGATCCCATGCTCACCAGTCTACAAATTGTACAAAAACACTAGAAAAAAAGCGCATCAGAAATACCATCATGCCAAAGACAGAAACAAAAGCACTTACAGAGCAGTCAGAGCCCAATTGTGGAGCAAGCCCAGTGCTGGCTGATGAGTCGCCTCTACCAGCAAAATGTGGGAGGCGACCTGCATGCAACACTAGCTGCATAGAGCACCATTCACACTGATACATATGATGCAGAGTGTCTGAAAGCTACCAACCGCTCCGCTGCTGAGCATTGGCCGCACAGTACGATGCTTCTGCACACTGGATGACGGCCCCCTATGGCCACTGCGCCGGAGGATAAAAAAGTGCAAAAGTTTTTTATATGATAAATAAAAAACCTTTATAGATGGATTTTGGTTCATGTGTTGGCCAAGACATTACTGTGACCCACGATCAAGGGATCCCATGCTCACCAGTCCTAACAAAATTGTACAAAAACTACTAGAAAAAAAGCAGCATCAGAAAAACTCACCATCCATGCCAAAGACAGAAACCAAAAGCACTTACAGGACGCAGTCAGAGCCCAATTGTGGAGCAAGCCCAGCTGCTGGCTGATGAGTCGCCTCTACCAGCAAAATGTGGGAGGCGACCTGCCATGCATACACTAGGCCTGCATAGAGCACCATTCACACTGATACATATGATGCAGAGTGTCTGAAGCTACCCAACCGCTCCGCTGCCTGAGCATTGGGCCGCACAGTACGATGCTTCTGCACCACTGGATGAACGGCGCCCCTATGGGCCCACCTGCCCTGGATGGATAAAAAAGTGCAAAAGTTTTTATATGATAAATAAAAACCTTTATAGATGGGATTTTGGTTCATGTGTTGGGCCCAAGACATTTAAGCTGATGACCCACGATCAAGGGATCCATGCTCACCAGTCCTAACAAAATTGTACAAAAACTACTAGAAAAAAAGCAGCATCAAAAACTCACCATCCATGCCAAAGACAGAAAACCAAAAGCACTACAGGACGCAGTCAGAGCCGAATTGTGGAGCAAGCCCAGCTGCTGGCTGATGAGTCGCCTCTACCAGCAAAATGTGGGAGGCGACCTGCCATGCATACACTAGGCCTGCATAGAGCACCATTCACACTGATACATATGATGCAGAGTGTCTGAAAGCTACCCAACTGCTCCGCTGCCTGAGCATTGGGCCGCACAGTACGATGCTTCTGCACCACTGGATGAACGGCGCCCCTATGGGCCCACCTGCGCCCTGGATGGATAAAAAAGTGCAAAAGTTTTTTATATGATAAATAAAAAACCTTTATAGATGGGATTTCGGTTCATGTGTTGGCCCAAGACATTTAAGCTGATGACCCACGATCAAGGGATCCCATGCTCACCAGTCCTAACAAAATTGTACAAAAACTACTAGAAAAAAAGCAGCATCAGAAAAACTCACCATCCATGCCAAAGACAGAAAACCAAAAGCACTTACAGGACGCAGTCAGAGCCCAATTGTGGAGCAAGCCCAGCTGCTGGCTGATGAGTCGCCTCTACCAGCAAAATGTGGGAGGCGACCTGCCATGCATACACTAGGCCTGCATAGAGCACCATTCACACTGATACATATGATGCAGAGTGTCTGAAAGCTACCCAACCGCTCCGCTGCCTGAGCATTGGGCCGCACAGTACGATGCTTCTGCACCACTGGATGAACGGCGCCCCTATGGGCCCACCTGCGCCCTGGATGGATAAAAAAGTGCAAAAGTTTTTTATATGATAAATAAAAAACCTTTATAGATGGGATTTTGGTTCATGTGTTGGCCCAAGACATTTAAGCTGATGACCCACGATCAAGGGATCCCATGCTCACCAGTCCTAACAAAATTGTACAAAAACTACTAGAAAAAAAGCAGCATCAGAAAAACTCACCATCCATGCCAAAGACAGAAAACCAAAAGCACTTACAGGACGCAGTCAGAGCCGAATTGTGGAGCAAGCCCAGCTGCTGGCTGATGAGTCGCCTCTACCAGCAAAATGTGGGAGGCGACCTGCCATGCATACACTAGGCCTGCATAGAGCACCATTCACACTGATACATATGATGCAGAGTGTCTGAAAGCTACCCAACTGCTCCGCTGCCTGAGCATTGGGCCGCACAGTACGATGCTTCTGCACCACTGGATGAACGGCGCCCTATGGGCCCACCTGCGCCCTGGATGGATAAAAAAGTGCAAAAGTTTTTTATATGATAAATAAAAAACCTTTATAGATGGGATTTCGGTTCATGTGTTGGCCCAAGACATTTAAGCTGATGACCCACGATCAAGGGATCCCATGCTCACCAGTTATTAATGCTATTATTAATGCTAATAATGCTATTATTAATGCTATTTATGCTAATAATAATGCTATTAATGCTAATAATAATGCTATTAATGCTATTAATGCTAATATTTATCCTATTAATGGTATTATTAATGCTATTAATGCTAATAATAATGCTATTAATGCTATTAATAATGTTATTAATGCTATTATTAATGCTAATAATGCTATTATTAATGCTATTAATGCTAATAATAATGCTATTAATGCTATTAATAATGTTATATTAATGCTATTATTAATGCTAATAATGCTATTATTAATGCTATTAATGCCAATAATAATGCTATTAATAATGCTATTAATGCTATTAATGCTAATATTTATCCTATTCATGCTATTAATGCTAATAATAATGCTATTAATGCTATTAATAATGCTATTAATGCTATTAATTATGCTATTAATGCTATCAATGCTAATATTTATCCTATTAATGGCATTATTAATGCTATTAATGCTAATAATAATGCTATTAATGCTATTAATAATGTTATTAATGCTATTATTAATGCTAATAATGCTATTATTAATGCTATTTATGCTAATAATAATGCTATTAATGCTATTAATAATGCTATTAATGCTATTAATGCTAATATTTATCTTATTAATGGTATTATTAATGCTATTAATGCTAATAATAATGCTATTAATGCTATTAATGCTAATAATAATGCTATTAATGCTATTAATAATGTTATTAATGCTATTATTAATGCTAATAATGCTATTATTAATGCTATTAATGCTAATAATAATGCTATTAATGCTATTAATAATGTTATTAATGCTATTATTAATGCTAATAATGCTATTATTAATGCTATTTATGCTAATAATAATGCTATTAATGCTATTAATAATGCTATTAATGCTATTAATGCTAATATTTATCCTATTAATGGTATTATTAATGCTATTAATGCTATTAATAATGCTATTAATGCTATTAATAATGTTATTAATGCTATTATTAATGCTAATAATGCTATTATTAATGCTATTAATGCTATTAATAATGCTATTAATGCTATTAATGCTAATATTTATCCTATTAATGGTATTATTAATGCTATTAATGCTAATAATAATGCTATTAATGCTATTAATGCTAATAATAATGCTATTAATGCTATTAATAATGTTATTAATGCTATTATTAATGCTAATAATGCTATTATTAATGCTATTTATGCTAATAATAATGCTATTAATGCTATTAATAATGTTATTAATGCTATTATTAATGCTAATAATGCTATTATTAATGCTATTTATGCTAATAATAATGCTATTAATGCTATTAATAATGCTATTAATGCTATTAATGCTAATATTTATCCTATTAATGGTATTAATAATGCTATTAATGCTAATAATAATGCTATTAATGTTATTAATGCTAATAATAATGCTATTAATGCTATTAATAATGTTATTAATGCTATTATTAATGCTAATAATGCTATTATTAATGCTATTAATGCTAATAATAATGCTATTAATGCTATTAATAATGTTATTAATGCTATTATTAATGCTAATAATGCTATTAATAATGCTATTAATGCTAATAATAATGCTATTAATGCTATTAATACTGTTATTAATGCTCATAATACTGCTAATAATGCTATTAATACTGCTATTACTGCTAATAATAATGCTATGGCTTATATGATTGCTATTGATGATGCGATTATTATTTAAAAATCTTTAAAAAAACAATAAACATATTTTAGATACCCGATGCATTTTCATCAGGTTAACAGCTATAACTACTATATAATTGCGAATGCTGCGAGTGCCCCTTTGTCGTCATGTGGATACGAACGAAGCATTGGCCGCGCAGCGGCCATTGCGAGCCGGCGAGTCGCTATGCCCGCGCAGCGGGCATGGCGAGTCGAAGCATTGGCCGCGAAGCGGCCATTGCGAGTCGCTCTAAGGCGACTCGCTATGCCCGCGCAGCGGGCATGGCGAGTCGCCTTAGCAGCGCGAAGCATTGGCCGCGAAGCGGCCATTGCGAGTCAGAGACTCGCTCTGCTAGAATCCCGATGCATTGTGCATCGGGCACCCATCTAGTAACTACTATAATCAAATTAATGCACGTTCTAGAATCCCGATGCATTTGCATCGGGCTCACAGCTAGTATATATATATATATATATATATATGTATATATATATATATATCAGAATTTATGTCCATATGTGTATATACAATGTTTTTACTATCTGTGTAGATTAATGTTTGGTATATATACATATACATGCATGCATATACTAATATGCTATAGCATTGTCTATGTATCTATCTGTATACAGATAGTTGCCTAGGCAACAAGTCTTCCACCTGTAATAGTGTAGTTATATAGTGGAGAAGACTTTATTATATGTAGGGAGGGTATGTGAATCGTTGGTGGGACAGTGGGAGATGTGCTAGCAACCCGCTGGTTTTGTAATGGGACCGCCGTGCTGCACGTCTTTCAGTAATGTAGTATTCTTCTGGGGCTGCCTGTTTCTCCGGCTCGCCGCTCTGTTATGCCTCCAGCACGCATGCGCAGTGCGGGGCTTGAAGCTAACAGAGCGGCGCGGGTGTACCCACGTCACCCGAAGCCGGAAATGACGCAATTCGCGTCATACAGCCGCACACTGCAGCCTGGCCGGCATAGAGGAGAGAGGGGAGGCACGCATTTGAATCAGCATTCAAGATCACGCCTATTGAGGCGTGATTTTATGAAGAGGGAGAGCCTGCCAGGGTGACTATGCATACAGTAGTCACTCATTAACATCACTAATGAGTGAGTTTAATAACGTTTTTATACATTTTCTCTAGCTGCATTTATGAGCCAAAAGGAGTGTAGGATAAGTGATAATATGCTCTAGGGACATGTTTTAATAGCGCATGAGGTGTTTTGGGAGTGACAGGATCCCTTTAACAACTTTGTTTCCGGCAAAGTCCATTAACCACGGACATGTGAACAAGTGATTGTGGGCAGGGACGCTACATCTCACTGAAGGCACAGTGGGTTAATATAGTGGAAGCCTGGACCCAGTTGGGTCTTGGGACAGAACACGTCCTCCCGACGCCTAGGATTGTGGGCCCTAACTCAGTCAAGGTTGCCCTCACAGTCTACAGCTCCAGAACATCATCCTCCTCAGCCTCCTTCTCCTCTTTAGCCTCCACAACAGTCCCAAGCTGGAAGGTCTGCAGCACTGCCTTGGCCAAGTGGCAACAGGCTGTGCTGAAGCTAATATGCGTAGGTGACAAACCCCACAATGCTGATGAGTTGTGGACAGCTCTGAAAGAGCAGGCAGATCATTGGCTCACATCGCTGAACATATAGCCAGGCATTGTCGTGTGTGACAATGGCCGGAACCTGGTGGCGAGCTTACACATGTACCATGCTTGGCCCATGTGCTCAACCTGGTGGTTCAGCGGTTTCTTAAATCTTACCCAGAGCTGCTGGATCTGCTTGTCAAAGTACACCACCTGTGAGCCCATTTTAAAAAGTCACCTACTGCTTCGGCCGCCCTTGCCGTGTTTCATGAGCGTTTGCAGCTTCCAGCTCACAGACTGGTGTGTGATGGCCCCACGCATTGGAATTCCACCCTGCAGATGTTAGTCAGGATTTGTGAGCAGAAGAGGGCAGTTGTTGACTACCAGCATCAACTAGGCCGTCAGCATTGGGTTCAAATTCCACACATAAGACCTCAGGAGTGGACATGGATGTCTGACATATATATAGTCCTCCAAAACTTTGAGGACTCCACCAAGATGGTGAGCGGCGACGACACCATCATTAGTGTCACCATTCCACTTCTCTGTATTCTAAAACGCTCTCTGCTCAAAATCAAAGACGATGCATTGCAGGCGGAGCACGATGAGATGGAGCAAGGAACCATAGTGGGTGATTACACACAGCCCAGCCTCATCTCATCCCAACGCGTCCATTGGGGAACAATGACGAGGATGAGGATGAGGAAGAGGAGTAAGAAGAACAAGAAGTTCTATGGTTAAGATAATTGCTAACAGACCTAGGACAACCACAGTTGGAACCAACAAAATTAAATGAGGACAATCAAGGATGTCTTGTTCTTGCTCAGGTGGAAAGAGTTAACCCAAGAACCAAGCACATTGATGTGAAGTATCATTTCTTGAGGGATCATCAGGAACAAGGAACAGACATTTTCACAAAGGCATTGAATGCTCAAAAACCTCAGAGACTAATGAATTGGGTTTGACTGAATAAGTCCTTACTGTTGAGAAAGGGTGTTGGTATATGCAACGGTTGTTGACTTCGTTTGTGTGAATGAGGACTTTATGCTGATCTGACAATAGATGGCGATGTTATGTAAAGTTTTCCTTACTTACTGTATTGTAAAAGAAAAAGTCTCTCTTATACTTTCAGTTTTGTTACTACTTCCTGGTGCAGTACTGAGTGACTGTACATTTTTCCTTTACCTCATGTTCTGAGAAATAAAAGCTTGTTATACCATATAATCTGCTTTGTGAAGGTTCTACTGCAACGATGTACATCCAAAAGCTGTGAAACACTTGTGTGGTTGTGAGTCACAATTACTATAAAAGCATATCACAGCTACTGCAGTTCATAGTGTGGTGCATATAGAATAGGGAGGAGGAAAGGTTAAAAACCACACTGGCCTATTCCACGAGACATCAAAGGGTGAATATAATATTAATTTATTAGTCAATTAGTGATTCAGGGCTCCCTGTTTCCTTACTCAGGTCATATCAATATCATATTGTCAATATCATGTTTCACGACATTTCAGGGAGCCCTGAAACTAGTTGACTAATAAACTAATATTATATTCACCCTTTGATGTCTCGTGGAATACGGCAGTGCGGTTTTTAACCCTTCACCCTCCTTACTTTAATTTTCTGAGATAATGACCTTTGGGTTTTCATTAGCTGTAAGCCATAATTATCAACATTTACAGAAATAAACACTTGAAATAGATGACTGTAATCACTCTATATAATATATACGTTTCACTTTTTGTATTGAATTGCTGAAAAAAATTTACTTTTTGATGATATTCTAATTCATTGAGATGCACCTGTTTGTTTAGAATAATAGCATATATAGAATAATAGTACAATGATAAAATGTGGATATTAAATAAAAGTTAAAAAAATTATATAAAAATAAAAAAGTAAAAGGAAAATAAATATAAAATTATATATAAATATGTATAAAATACTATAATCAATTAACAATCAATTATTATGAATCAATAAAATAAATCAATTCGGTAAGACCTTGGGGTCTTAGAGTATAAACTTATATGGGGTACCACAGGGGTCAGTGTTGGGCCCGCTTCTATTTAATATATTTATTAATGAACTTGTAGGGGGCATACAGAGTAGAATCTCAATATTTGCAGATGACACTAAACTCTGCAGGGTAATCAATACAGAGGAGGACAATTTTATATTACAGGAGGATTTATGTAAACTAGAAGCTTGGGCTGCTAAATGGCAAATGAGCTTTAATGGTGATAAATGTAAAGTCATGCACTTGGGCAGAGGAACAAAAGGTATAATTATGTGCTTAATTGTAAAACACTGGGCAAAACGGTCACTGAAAAAGACCTGGGTGTATGGGTAGATGACAAACTCACATTTAGTGTCCAGTGTCAGGCAGCTGCTGCAAAGGCAAATAAAATAATGGGATGCATTAAAAGAGGCATAGATGCTCATGAGGAGAATTTAATTTTACCTCTATACAAGTCACTAGTGCGACCACACTTAGAATACTGTGTACAATTCTGGTCTCCGGTGTATAAGAAAGACATAGCTGAACTAGAGCGGGTCCAGAGAAGAGCGACAAAAGTCATTAGAGGACTAAGGGGTCTGCAATACCAAGACAGGTTATTAAACTTGGGGTTATTAAGCTTGGAAAAACGAAGGCTTAGGGGTGATCTTATAATAATGTATAAATATATGAGGGGACAGTACAGAGAACTTTCTAATGATCTCTTTACTCTTAGGCCTGAGACTGGGACAAGGGGGCATCCTCTACGTGTGGAGGAAAGAAGGTTTAATCATAATCATAGACGCGGATTCTTTACTGTAAGAGCAGTGAGACTATGGAACTCTCTGTCACATGATGTTGTAATGAGTGAGTCACTACTAACATTTAAGAAGGGCCTGGATGCCTTTCTTGAAAATTATAATATTACCAGTTAAATATACTAGATTCTTTGATAGGGCGTTGATCCAGGGAACTAGTCTGATTGCCGTATCTGGAGTCAGGAAGGAATTTTTTTCCCCAATGTGGAGCTTAGTGTTGCCACAAGGGTTTTTTTGCCTTCCTCTGGATCAACATGTTAGGCTATGGGTTGAACTAGATGGACTTAAAGTCTTCCTTCAACCTTAAAAACTATGTTACTATGTTACTATGTATGTATGTATATATTCAATATGTAAGTATAGTTGTCCTGCTTTAATCCCCATTTTGCTTCCTTTTGCAGTACCATAGTCTTTACTAGTAGAGATGAGTGAACTTTCTCCAAACATGTTTCAAATTTGGTACGAACATTGCAGATTTGGTTAACGATTGGAAACTCTAGCAATTTACTTAAAAATTGATGAACATGGCTTTGCTTGAGAAAAAGGTTTGAAATTTTAAATGGCTCTAAAACTTTCCCTGATTGGGGTCAAAACGCTAGCTGCAAGATCCGCTGGCTGGAAACAACACCTAACAAGGTCCAAATTTTGCACTAGAGTCCATCGGACTCTATTTATGCCACTGGATACTGGCTCAGTGTGACATAAGAATTACTGCAGCATGCTTTCTCATCATTCAAAATTGGGACGTATGATACACCTATTAGTTGTACAAAGGGATATAAAACAAAGATGCAAGTTAACAGGGATACAGGAGACTTGCCGAAACATAATTATTAGTGATGAGCGAGCATGCTCGCCACTACTCGGTACTCGCACGAGTATCACTGTACTCGGGCGACTCGCCGAGCACCGAGTAATCTCGCGATACTCGTGCTGTGTTCGTGGTCGTCATCTCTGCATGTTGGCGCTCTTTTGAGAGCCAGCCCACGTGCAGGGATTGGCTGGCAGACCACTGCAATGCCACAGCCCTGTTAGTTGTGGCATAGCTGTGATTGGCCGGCCTGCACAGCGTCACCGAGCCTTTATAACTCCCGGCGCGCTGTGCTCGGCACACAGCCTTCCAGACAGTGAGGGTAGGGAGAGTGTCTGCTGCTGCTTAGGGACAGATTTGCGGCCCTTACAGGTAGATCCGGAGCAGGGCTGCAAACTGCTGCTGCTGACCACAACAGTCCTTCTCAGGACTAATCTAGGAGGATATAGGCAGGGTAATCCAGATCGGAGTCCAAGCTTTCCAGTGACCAGAACAGTCCTTCTCAGGACTAATCTAGGAGGATATAGGCAGGGTGATACAGATTGGAATCCAAGCTTTTCTGTGACCATTAGAGTCACCACACTCTTGTACTTACTACCTTAATACAGGTTAGGGACTAAAATCGTCTCCTGAAACCATTACAGTCACCAGACAGGTGTACGTACTACCTTAATACAGGTTAGGGACTAAAATCGTCTCCTGAAACCATTACAGTCACCAGACAGGTGTACGTACTACCTTAATACAGGTTAGGGAACTAAAATCCTAACTCTTGTCATCTCAACAGTCACCAGACAGGTGTACGTACTACCTTAATACAGGTTAGGGACTAAAATCGTCTCCTGAAACCATTACAGTCACCAGACAGGTGTACGTACTACCTTAATACAGGTTAGGGAACTAAAATCCTAACTCTTGTCATCTCAACAGTCACCAGACAGGTGTACGCACTACCTTAATACAGGTTAGGGACTAAAATCGTCTCCTAAAACCATTACAGTCACCAGACAGGTGTACGTACTACCTTAATACAGGTTAGGGAACTAAAATCCTAACTCTTGTCATCTCAACAGACACCAGACAGGTGTACGTACTACCTTAATACAGGTTAGGGACTAAAATCGTCTCCTGAAACCATTACAGTTACCAGACAGGTGTACGTACTACCTTAATACAGGTTAGGGAACTAAAATCCTAACTCTTGTCATCTCAACAGTCACCACACTGTTGTACGTCATACCTTTAAAGAGGTTAGGGAACTAAAATCCTAACTCTTGTCATCTCAACAGTCACCACACTGTTGTACGTCATACCTTTAAAGAGGTTAGGGAACTAAAATCCTAACTCTTGTCATCTCAACAGTCACCACACTGTTGTACGTCATACCTTTAAAGAGGTTAGGGAACTAAAATCCTCACTATTGTCATCTCAACAGTCACTACACTGTTGTACGTCATACCTTTAAAGAGGTTAGGGAACTAAAATCCTAACTCTTGTCATATCAACAGTCACCACACTGTTGTACGTCATACCTTTTTACAGGTTAGGGAACTAAAATCCTAACTCTTGTCATCTCAACAGTCACCAGACAGGTGTACGTACTACCTTAATACAGGTTAGGGAACTAAAATCCTAACTCTTGTCATCTCAACAGACACCAGACAGGTGTACGTACTACCTTAATACAGGTTAGGGACTAAAATCGTCTCCTGAAACCATTACAGTCACCAGACAGGTGTACGTACTACCTTAATACAGGTTAGGGAACTAAAATCCTAACTCTTGTCATCTCAACAGTCACCAGACAGGTGTACGTACTACCTTAATACAGGTTAGGGAACTAAAATCCTAACTCTTGTCATCTCAACAGTCACCACACTGTTGTACGTCATACCTTTTTACAGGTTAGGGAACTAAAATCCTAACTCTTGTCATCTCAACAGTCACCACACTCTTGTACGTCATACTTTTTTACAGGTTAGGGAACTAAAATCCTAACTCTTGTCATCTCAACAGTCACCACACTGTTGTACGTCATACCTTTTTACAGGTTAGGGAACGAAAATCCTAACTCTTGTCATCTCAACAGTCACCACACTGTTGTACGTCATACCTTTAAAGAGGTTAGGGAACTAAAATCCTAACTCTTGTCATCTCAACAGTCACCACACTGTTGTACGTCATACCTTTTTACAGGTTAGGGAACTAAAATCCTAACTCTTGTCATCTCAACAGTCACCACACTGTTGTACGTCATACCTTTAAAGAGGTTAGGGAACTAAAATCCTAACTCTTGTCATCTCAACAGTCACCACACTGTTGTACGTCATACCTTTTTACAGGTTAGGGAACTAAAATCCTAACTCTTGTCATCTCAACAGTCACCACACTGTTGTACGTCATACCTTTTTACAGGTTAGGGAACTAAAATCCTAACTCTTGTCATCTCAACAGTCACCACACTGTTGTACGTCATACCTTTAAAGAGGTTAGGGAACTAAAATCCTATCTCTTGTCATCTCAACAGTCACCACACTGTTGTACGTCATACCTTTTTACAGGTTTAGGGAACTAAAATCCTAACTCTTGTCATCTCAACAGTCACCACACTGTTGTACGTCATACCTTTAAAGAGGTTAGGGAACTAAAATCCTAACTCTTGTCATCTCAACAGTCACCACACTGTTGTACGTCATACCTTTTTACAGGTTAGGGAACTAAAATCCTAACTCTTGTCATCTCAACAGTCACCACACTGTTGTACGTCATACCTTTAAAGAGGTTAGGGAACTAAAATCCTAACTCTTGTCATCTCAACAGTCACCACACTGTTGTACGTCATACCTTTTTACAGGTTAGGGAACTAAAATCCTAACTCTTGTCATCTCAACAGTCACCACACTGTTGTACGTCATACCTTTAAAGAGGTTAGGGAACTAAAATCCTAACTCTTGTCATCTCAACAGTCACCACACTGTTGTACGTCATACCTTTTTACAGGTTAGGGAACTAAAATCCTAACTCTTGTCATTTCAACAGTCACCACACTGTTGTACGTCATACCTTTAAAGAGGTTAGGGAACTAAAATCCTAACTCTTGTCATCTCAACAGTCACCACACTGTTGTACGTCATACCTTTTTACAGGTTAGGGAACTAAAATCCTAACTCTTGTCATCTCAACAGTCACCACACTGTTGTACGTCATACCTTTTTACAGTTGAGGGAACTAAAATCCTAACTCTTGTCATCTCAACAGTCACCACACTGTTGTACGTCATACCTTTAAAGAGGTTAGGGAACTAAAATCCTAACTCTTGTCATCTCAACAGTCACCACACTGTTGTACGTCATACCTTTATACAGGTTAGGGAACTAAAATCCTAATCTCCTGTGACCTCAACAGTCACCAGACAGTTGTCGCTGTATACAGGCAAAATGCGCAAAGGCGTTGGCAAGGGCATTGGCAAGGAACAAGGAAGTGGACATGATGGTGGTGCAGGCAGAGGCCGAGGTCGTGTGCAAGCACTAATTTCGCAACAACAAAGGGCCACATCTCCTCGCTCGCACGTCCTGTCCCAAATTCTTGGGGCCCGCAGCAGTACACCACTGTTGAATCAAGACCAGTGTCAACAGGTTGTTATTTGGATAGCGGATAATGCTTCAAGTCAGATGGGCACCTCCACAAACACCCTGTCTTCCACACGGTCAACTGTTAGTAGCCGTGATACTGCACCGCACATTTCCCAACCTGATCCTCCTTCCTACCACCTGGCCGAGTACACGTCCACGGACATTACTGATCCCACACTAGGACACTCGGAAGAGCTGTTCACGTATCCATTTGCAGAATCTGGCCTGTCGCCACCTCCTCTTGAAGTGGGTCATGAGGAGATGGTATGTACAGATGCCCAAATATTTGAGCAGCCACGTTATGACGAACGGAACGTTGTCAAAGTGTCTCAACAAGGGGTGGACGATGATGAGACACAATTGCCAGGAAGTCAGGAGGAGGATCAGGGTGCGGAAGAGGAAGACGACATGGTGGATGATCCAGTAGCTGACCCAACATGGCAGGAGGATATGCAGAGCGAGGACAGCAGTGCACAGGGGAAGGGAGGCGTAGCATCCCAACAGCCAGTACGAAGCAGGGTTGCGTCCGCAGGCAGAAGGCAGGCATCCGTTCCCCGGAACAACAACACGACTCAAGGTGCCTGTGCAAATGTTCGGTCTTCCCGAGTCTGGGAGTTTTTTAAGTTGGCTCCAGAAGACTCTAAAAAGGCCATTTGCCACACCTGCCATGCCACTATCAGCAGGGGTACGAAAACTAGCAGCCTGACCACCACCAGCATGATCAGGCACATGTCAGCCAAGCACCCGACTTTGTGGGAAGTAACACAGAGTCGAGGAGCGGTGCGTGCTGATGTCACTGCTACGTCTTCGCCTGTTGTGCATGCGAGCCAATCCCCTGTCCATGCTGGCCGCGAACAAGCCTCCGGCCCTGCACCTGAAGTTGCCCACGCACAAATTACACCACCATCAAGCACGTCCTTGTCCCAGCGCAGCGTTCAATTATCCATTCAGCAAACATTTGAACGCAGTTGCAAATATGCTGCCAATGCCCCACATGCCACAGTCCTGAATGATCACATTTCGCGACTCATAGTGCTAGAAATGTTGCCTTTCCGTCTGGTGGAGACGGACGCATTCCGCGACCTGATGGCGGCTGCTGTCCCACGTTACTCGGTCCCCAGCCGACACTATTTCTCCAGATGTGCCGTCCCCGCATTGCATAACCACATGTCCAACAGCATCACACGTGCCCTGAACAATGCTGTTTCAGCCAAAGTCCACCTAACCACAGACACGTGGACAAGTGCTTGTGGGCAAGGCCGCTACATCTCCTTGACGGCACACTGGATTAATATTGTGGAGGCTGGGACCCAGTCTGAGCGAGGGACGGAACACGTCCTTCCCACACCAAGGATAGCAGGCCCTACCTCTGTCAGGGTTTCACCGACACTCTACAGCTCCGGAATGTCATGCTCTTCAGCCTCCTCCTCCTGTGCATCCTCATCCACTGTACCCTCCACACCAGTCCCAAGCTGGAAGCACTGCAGCACTGCCTCTGCAAAGCGGCAACAGGCTGTGCTGAAGCTAGTCTGCATAGGGGACAAACCCCACAATGCAGAAGAGGTGTGGACAGCTCTGAAACAGCAGGCAGATCACTGGCTCACACCTCTGAACCTAAAGCCAGGAAAGGTCGTGTGTGACAATGGCCGGAACCTGGTGGCAGCTATGAGGCGAGGGCAGCTGACGCATGTTCCATGCATGGCCCATGTGCTCAACCTGGTGGTTCAGAGGTATGTGAAGTCATACCCGGAGGTGTCTGACCTGCTGGTAAAAGTTCGGCGTCTGTCTGCACATTTTCGCAAGTCACCTGCTGCTTCAGCAGGCCTTGCCAGCTTTCAGCGCCGTTTGCGTCTTCCGGTCCACAGACTGGTGTGTGATGTCCCCACGCGTTGGAATTCAACGCTGCACATGTTGGTCAGGATATGTGAGCAGAAGAGGGCAGTTGTGGACGACATGCATCACCTAAGCCGTCGGGAAATGGGTCAAACTCCACACATAACACCTGAGGAGTGGAGATGGATGTCGGACCTATGCACCGTCCTCCAAAACTTTGAGGACTCCACCAAGATGGTGAGCGGCGATGACGCCATTATTAGCGTCACCATACCACTACTCTGCCTTCTAAAACGGTCTCTGCTGAAAATAAAAGAGGATGCATTGCAGGCCGAGCGCGATGACTTAGAGCAAGAAACTGTAGTGGGTGTGGGTGAAAACACACAGCCCAGCCTCATGTCATCACAACGTGTAGTGGAGGACTATGACGAGGAGGAGGAGGAGGATGAAGACATGGAGCAACTCTCAGGCCAAATTGGGGATATGACATGCACACCAGTCATACCCTCGATTCAGCGTGGCTGGCCAGAGGACAGGGGAAATGAGGAGGAGGAGGAGGAGGAGGAGGACAGCATGTTCAGTCATCGTGTTGGTCTGGATACTGAAGTGATGGCTGTTAAGAGTCTGGCGCACATGGCTGACTTTATGGTAAGCTGCCTGTCTCGTTACCCTCGCGTTCAGAACATCTTGGCCGACAATCAGTACTGGTTGGCAACACTCTTAGACCCACGCTACAAGGAGAACTTTATGTCTCTCATTCCTGAGGCGGAGAGGTCAGCCAAAATGCAGCAGTTCCACAGGGCCATAGTCACGGAAGTTGTCAAATCATTCCCCTCCCAAAACGCTATCGGCATAGCTCAGGATTCGATGGACAACCAAGGCGTACGGCCGACAGGGGCACAAGTCCAATCCGCCAGAGGCAGGGGAACTGTCTTTACGATGTGGGACAGTTTTCTCAGCCCCTCACGTACCACAGCCCCTGAGGTGCGGGGTAGTGCCACCAGAAATGCTAAGTTTGGGCAGATGCTGAAGGAGTACCTTGCAGATCGAACAACTGTACTGCGAGATTCCTCGGTGCCTTTCAATTATTGGGTATCCAAGCTCGACACGTGGCATGAATTGGCTCTCTACGCCTTGGAAGTCCTGGCCTGCCCTGCCGCTAGCGTTTTATCAGAGCGTGTTTTCAGTGCTGCAGGTGGAATCATCACTGATAAACGCACCCGCCTGTCAACTGAAAATGCGGACAGGCTGACTCTGATCAAGATGAACAAGGGTTGGATTGGGCCAGACTTCACCACACCACCAGCAAATGACAACTGAATTAAATTTTGTTATTTGAATTTGACATGTACCTCCACTCACCCATGGGTACACACTTCCGGACTTTGGCTAATCGCTGGACTGCTCCTCCTTCTCCTCATGTGACACCATGATGACCGTTACAATACTTAGGCTTTTGTTTGAGGTATACTCGCAGTGGTAAATTTTTTAGCCCATTCTGTTACAATGGGCATTACAACGACAGGAGACCCGCTCCTTTTCAATGGGAAAAATGTTTTTAGGCACTCCTACACGTCTCTATCCAGGGACAAAGAGGAGCCTCCCAATTTTTGGCTGCCATGACCAAAGGGCTATACTACATTACACCCAGTTCTTGTTAACAGGCCCTCCTGCACGTCTCTATCCAGGGACAAAGAGGAGCCTCCCAATTTTTGGCTGCCCTGACCAAAGGGCTATACTACAATACACCCACTTGAGGGTTACAGGCCCTACTACATGTCTGTAAGCATGGGTCATTGTTGAACCTCCCAATTTTTGGCTGCCCTGACCAAAGGGCTATACTACAATACACCCAGTTCTTGTTAACAGGCCCTCCTGCACGTCTCTATCCAGGGACAAAGAGGAGCCTACCAATTTTTGGCTGCCCTGACCAAAGGGCTATACTACAATACACCCACTTGAGGGTTACAGGCCTTACTACATGTCTGTAAGCATGGGTCATTGTTGAACCTCCCAATTTTTGGCTGCCCTGACCAAAGGGCTATACTACAATACACCCAGTTCTTGTTAACAGGCCCTCCTGCACGTCTCTATCCAGGGACAAAGAGGAGCCTCCCAATTTTTGGCTGCCCTGACCAAAGGGCTATACTACAATACACCCACTTGAGGGTTACAGGCCCTACTACATGTCTGTAAGCATGAGTCATTGTTGAACCTCCCAATTTTTGGCTGCCCTGACCAAAGGGCTATACTACAATACACCAACTTGAGGGTTACAGGCCCTACTACATGTCTGTAAGCATGGGTCATTGTTGAACCTCCCAATTTTTGGCTGCCCTGACCAAAGGGCTATACTACAATACACCCAGTTCTTGTTAACAGGCCCTCCTGCACGTCTCTATCCAGGGACAAAGAGGAGCCTCCCAATTTTTGGCTGCCCTGACCAAAGGGCTATACTACAATACACCCAGTTCTTGTTAACAGGCCCTCCTGCATGTCTGTATCCAGGGGCATTGGTGAACCTCCCAATTTTGGACTGCCCTTGCAAAGGAAGATACTACAATAGACCCAGTTCCTCAAAATGGGCACTTTATTTCTAGACAGGGCTTCATGTACGTCTTTGTCAGGGTCATCGGAGTGTCGCACAATGTTTTCACGTAAAATCTTTCATGTAATCACAAAAAGTGACATACACCAGCTGTTTCTCACTATTGGGTATGTGCCCTTAACATTTCCACCCTAAATATTCATTTTGGTTAGTGATGGGCGAATCCTAAATTACTCGGAATCGCTTGACTCTAGCGAGTCCGAGCCCAGGACTCGCTACTCGTTGCGAGTCTAGCGAGTCCAATGTTAATGAATGGGGAAGCGAGTAATAGCGAGTAGTGTGAGATTTACAAATCGCAGATGTGTCTCGGAAGCTTCAGCCTGAAGCAATCCTAGTTTTGTCATTTATTTGCATTGGACTCGTTTACTTTGCAACTGTAATCGCTGGCTGGGAAACTCGCACAGATAAGAGTCCTGCTTTCTCCTCTCTGCTGGCTGCCAGCTCCAGGGTCCTAGAGCCTGCCTGCTGCCTGATGTAGCAGTGCTGAGATTGTTCTCAGTCTGCTCATTCCCTGTGTACAGACATGAATGTCTGTGCACAGAGATGATGTAGCAGAGCTGAGATTGTTCTCAGTCTGCTTATTCCCTGTGCATAGACATCTATATTTATGCACAGGGGATGTAGCAGAGAGGACATCGCGTTTTGGACTGCGTCGGACGGAAGAGGATTTTTTTAATTAAAGATGGAGTCCCTAATGGCTTTTTTTTTTTATTTCTAATAAAAAATTTTCCTTGTGTTGTGTTTTTTTTAAAACAATTTAATAGAAATTCATGGCGGTCATGTCTAATATTGGCGTGGCAGCCATAAATTTCGGGCTTAGGGTCAGCTGATAATACAAAGCTGGCCCTAACCTCTTTATTACCCAGCGTGCCATCACTACCAGGGCCGCTGGAAGAGCGGGGTTCAGCGCCAGAGGATGGCGCTTCAATGAACGCGCCATCTTCTGGGGCGGCTGCGGGCTGCAATTTGCAGCGGGGGGTGCCCAGAAAGCTTGGGCATCCCTGCGCTGCGGATTCCAGCCCCCAGCTGCTTAGCTGTACCTGGCTAGACATAGAAATTGCGCGGAGCCCCAAGCATTTTTTTTTAATTATTTCATGAAATTCTGAGATTCTGACTCTGAGACTCTGACTCTGAGACTTTGACTCTGAAATTCATGAAATAATAAAAAAAAAATGCGTGGGGATCCGCGCAATTTCTATGTCTAGCCAGGTACAGCTAAGCAGCTGGGGGCTGGATTCCGCAGCGCAGGGATGCCCAAGCTTTCTGGGCACCCCCCGCTGCAAATTGCAGCCCGCAGCTGCCCCAGAAGATGGCGCGTTCATTGAAGCGCCATCCTCTGGCGCTGAACCCCGCTCTTCCAGCGGCCCTGGTAGCGGTGGCACGCTGGGTAATAAAGAGGTTAGGGCCAGCTTTGTATTATCAGCTGGCCCTAAGCCCGAAATTTATGGCGGTCACGCCAATATTAGACATGACCGCCATGAATTTCTATTAAATTGTTTTAAAAAAAACACAACACAAGGAAAATTTTTTATTAGAAATAAAAAAAAAGCCATTAGGGACTCCATCTTTAATTAAAAAAATCCTCTTCCGTCCAACGTAGTCCAAAACGCGATGTCCTCTCTGCTACATCTCCTGTGCATAAATATAGATGTCTATGCACAGGGAATAAGCAGACTGAGAACAGTCTCAGCTCTGCTACATCATCTCTGTGCACAGACATTCATGTCTGTACACAGGGAATGAGCAGACTGAGAACAATCTCAGCACTGCTACATCATCTCTGTGCACAGACATTCATGTCTGTACACAGGGAATGAGCAGACTGAGAACAATCTCAGCACTGCTACATCAGGCAGCAGGCGGGCTCTAGGACCCTGGAGCTGCACAGAGAAGACAGCTGGACTCGGCTCGCAAAGAAACAGCAGTTACTTTGCGAGTTTCCCTGCTATCACTGGCACAGTAGCCAGTGATTACTCGCACGAGTCTAATGCAAACAATGGCAATCCTAGTTTTGTCAGCGTTTCTGACAAAACTAGGATTGATATTGATTTGCATTGGACTCGTGCGAGTAATCACTGGGAAACTCGCAGAGTACCGAGTCCTGCGAGTCCCTTACTACTCGCCGAGTAACGAGTCCTAGCGAGTAGATTCGCCCATCCCTAATTTTGGTGTCATTTTGGAAGGTTTTCTGGAGACTCCGTAAAATTGGCGTGAAACTCGGACAACATTGTTCACAGCTGTGACTTTTGAGTGAGAAATGCTTCCAGGGGTCTTCCCCATGGTGTTGCCATGTCATTTCAGCACTCATCTGAGACTTTTGTGACATTTTTAGGCTTTTTCCATGCTGCCGGCAGTCATTTCATAAAAATACTCGTGTCTCCCATAGGATAACATTGGGCTCGTTACTCGGGCCGAGTACACGAGTATCTCGGGATGCTCGGCCCGAGCTTCGCGTACCCGAGCATTTTAGTACTCGCTCATCACTAATAATTATGTACAGTAC
>JARQOC010002545.1:0-24089 GCA_033576535.1 Allobates femoralis | reverse complement strand
TACCCTGTTTTTTACTACTTTTTTAGCAGCACTTGCTTTTTACTGTTTTTATCTTTTACAACAGAGTATTTTTGCACGTTTGTTTGACTGTTTTTTGTGATTCAGTTTTTTTGGTGGTGTGAACAATGTCTTAGGCTGCCTTCAGACTTGCAGATGCATCTGCAGCGAATGGCAGATGCATCTGCAAGCATCTGCATGCAGACCGCGGCCCCTATGTTTATAATGGAGCGCACGGCGGTCTGCAGATGCTTGCAGACCGCCGTGCGCTCTCATTGCCCGCCATTAGGGATCTGTGCGCATGCGGATGCCTGCGCACAAATCACACACTCTCACCCACACCCGTGACGCGAGATGTTGCGTCCCGGGTGCGGGCGAGAGTGTGTGATTTGTGCGCAGGCATCCGCATGCGCACAGATCACTAATGGCGGGCAATGAGAGCGCACGGTGGTCTGCAAGCATCTGCAGACCGCCGTGCGCTCCATTATAAATATAGGGGCCGCGGTCTGCATGCAGATGCTTGCAGATGCATCTGCAAAACGCTGCAGATGCATCTGCAAGTCTGAAGGCAGCCTAACAGATCTGTTCACTGTGTGCATGGCTCATTAGTGTTTGTCTAGATAGATAGATAGATAGATGGATAGATAGATAATGGATAGAGAGACTGATAGATAGATACAAAATACAAGATAAAGAACTGCAGCACTCTACTTTGTGAAACAACCGCCTTTATTCGGCCATCAGGTGGGGGGTGACAACCAGGGCCGGCTCCAGGTTTCTGTGGGCCCGGGCGAAAAGGTCTCAGTGGGCCCCCTTTAAGTACATATCGCGGACTATATATATATATATATATATATATATATATATATATATATATATATATATTGCCGCACACTTACCGCAAGCCCCATAGACAATGCATGGGGCTTGCCGCAAACGTGCAGCCAGTGCAGCCGCTAGATGGAAAATGCGGCAGATGCGGGGTTTTTTTTTACCGCAACTGCCACATTTTTAAAAAACGCCTATGTGAAGGCAGCCTTACAGGAACAGTGACTGCTGAAACCAGCAAGAGCTGTTTCTGACAGTGAGTATATTACACGTTGTTAGGAGCGGGCTAAAATGCGTTTGCATTCCCTTGCGCTTTTTAAAAATACCCTTCAAATGCAAAATGTTGCATTTTTGTGCGTCTGAGGATGCTTGGTATATACGCAAGCAACCTGCAGCGCACAAATAATGCAAGCAGCTCAATGGAGCCGCACTGCCATATGGTGGCACCGCAGCCAGGCGGAGTGTCTGGCCGTCCAGATCTCTCTTTCTCCTCACCTTTCTTCTTGCCGCTCCGGTCTCCTCCGGTCGCTCTGCACATATCAGCACAGTGATGACATCGTGCCCCTCCATGCTGAGCTGCAGAATGCAGACAGCGGCAGAAGAGACTCTGGAGAAGAATGCTGCTGGCAAAGGCGGCTGGGACTATAGGAGCGGAATCCGCAGGGGCTACCACTGGTACACATACTTCGTACACACGCGGCTCCGCTCCGTGCACCTCGTACCCACGCGGCTACGCTCCGTGCACCTCGTACACACGCGGCTACGCTCCGTGCACCTCGTACACACGCGGCTACGCTCCGTGCACCTCGTACACACGCGGCTACGCTCCGTGCACCTCGTACACACGCGGCTACGCTCCGTGCACCTCGTACACACGCGGCTACGCTCCGTGCACCTCGTACCCACGCGGCTACGCTCCGTGCACCTCGTACCCACGCGGCTACGCTCCGTGCACCTCGTACCCACGCGGCTACGCTCCGTGCACCTCGTACACACGCGGCTCCGCTCCGTGCACCTCTTACACACGCGGCTCCGCTCCGTGCACCTCGTACACACGCGGCTCCGCTCCGTGCACCTCGTACACACGCGGCTCCGCTCCGTGCACCTCGTACACACGCGGCTCCGCTCCGTGCACCTTGTACACACGCGGCTCCACTCCGTGCACCTCGTACACACTCGGCTCCGCTCCGTGCACCTCGTACACACTCGGCTCCGCTCCGTGCACCTCGTACACACACGGCTCCGCTCCGTACACCTCGTACACACACGGCTCCGCTCCGTACACCTCGTACACACACGGCTCCGCTCCGTACACCTCGTACACACACGGCTCCGCGCCGTACACCTCGTACACACACGGCTCTGCTCCGTACACCTCGTACACACTTGGCTCTGCTCCGTACACCTCGTACACACTCGGCTCCGCTCCATACACCTCGTACACACACGGCTCCGCTCCATGCACCTAGTACACACTCGCCTCTGCTACATTCACACTGTAAATCCCTCCTGACCCCACACATAACCTTCACCTAATTGCCATACACCTAGTACACACTCACCTCTGCTACATTCACACTGTAAATGCCTCCTGACCACACACAAACTTCACCTTATATGAGCATCATTCATGGTGGCCAGCACAGTCCGGGATACACTGAGGAGGTGATCATGAGACCCCTGACTCCTCCCCATCCATTGACATCATCACAGGTCCTGTCAGTCTGAGCCTAGAGTGTGCAGCTCTGTCGGCTCCCGTGGAGGGGGGAGGAGGGAGACCTCCGGTGCTGCAGGAGCCTGAAAATGAACCCCCCAGCTGCCCCCTGGATATGGCTCTGGCTGTGGGGGCAGTGCTCAGGGGCCCCTGAGGGCTAGGGTCACACTTGTGTTGTGACCCTAGCCTTATGCAAGTACTGTATGTTTGCAAAAAATCAGTGCAAAAAATCCGCACAGGAATCACACAAAAAGCTCTCTGTTTATAATAAATATTTTTTCCAGTTTGTAGCAAGTGCTATCAAAAAAGTATCAAAAACAGGGCTATTGGTCTGTACGTTTTTTGCAAAAAATATACGTAAGCTGTCTCACCTTGTCACGGTTGCCCTAGCGAGACAGTCCCTAGCTGATGTGTGCATTTAAAACCTGAGTGTGTGAACATACCTCCATCCAGGCTCCAGCCAGGACTCCACTCTGTGGGCTTTTTACCTGTGAAACAGCTTGTGTGTGGACTACTCATAGGGGAAGGGTGGGTCACTTCCCTTTCCTGCGAACAGGAGAAATACATTCACCAAACAATAATGAGTAGTCCAACACTGATGAATGCGATTAATAACCGCATTCATCCACCACCAGAAAATCTGCAAAAAATTAGTGCAAAAAATCCGCACAGGAATCACACAAAAAGCTCTCTGTTTATAATAAATATTTTTTCCAGTTTGTAGCAAGTGCTATCAAAAAAGTATCAAAAACAGGGCTATTGGTCTGTACGTTTTTTGCAAAAAATATACGTAAGCTGTCTCACCTCGTCACGGTTGCCCTAGCGAGACAGTCCCTAGCTGATGTGTGCATTTAAAACCTGAGTGTGTGAACATACCTCCATCCAGGCTCCAGCCAGGACTCCACTCTGTGGGCTTTTTACCTGTGAAACAGCTTGTGTGTGGACTACTCATAGGGGAAGGGTGGGTCACTTCCCTTTCCTGCGAACAGGAGAAATACATTCACCAAACAATAATGAGTAGTCCAACACTGATGAATGCGATTAATAACCGCATTCATCCACCACCAGAAAATCTGCAAAAAATTAGTGCAAAAAATCCGCACAGGAATCACACAAAAAGCTCTCTGTTTATAATAAATATTTTTTCCAGTTTGTAGCAAGTGCTATCAAAAAAGTATCAAAAACAGGGCTATTGGTCTGTACGTTTTTTGCAAAAATATACGTAAGCTGTCTCACCTCGTCACGGTTGCCCTAGCGAGACAGTCCCTAGCTGATGTGTGCATTTAAAACCTGAGTGTGTGAACATACCTCCATCCAGGCTCCAGCCAGGACTCCACTCTATGGGCTTTTTACCTGTGAAACAGCTTGTGTGTGGACTACTCATAGGGGAAGGGTGGGTCACTTCCCTTTCCTGCGAACAGGAGAAAAACAAGTACTGTATGTTGCAGCGCATAGCGTTTAATGCTATGCGCTGGAGGCAGCCCATAGAAACCCGACGTTTACCTTGACAACCACTGGTTGTCAATGTTAACATCGGGTTTCTATGGGCTCAGTTGCTGGCAGCGCATAGCGTTAAACGCTCTGCGCTGCAGCAGACAATACTTGCGTCAGGCTAGGGTCACAACACAAGTGTGACCCTAGCCCTCAGGGGCCCGGTGGGCCCCCTCCAAGCAGTCGGGCCCCGGCACTTGCCCGGGTACGCCGGGTGCTGACGCCGGCCCTGGTGACAACGTTTCGGGATCCTGTCCCTTTCTCTAGCAACTATACAATGACAAGGCTAGGATTCTTATACCCTTGATTTGCATATGTTCACATAATTGCCAATTATCACATTCAGTTGTTTTTTATTTATATAGTGCCCTCTAGTGCAAAAACAGTGCTAGTGCACACTTATTCACCTTTTATAACATTATATTTAGCCCTTATTTTTCTCCACATCATATTTTTTTTTTCTCATTATCTGTTCCATATTAATACTTATTTGATTGCTTTACATATCGATATTCATCACCTTGCACAGCTGTGGCTTCCACCGGGTCCGCCCTCTCCTATGCAGTATACAGTTCTCCTCCTTGCTTTCCTGCCGCCATTGCACGTGTCCAGCGTCTCTATGAGACCGCCCGCACATGCGCAGTGCATTTTGGGTAGTTTGCCGTCGCTATGGCGATGGAGAGATGGAGAGATAGATAGATGGATAGAGAGATAGATAGATAGATAGATACTATACCAAAGAAAGGACTGCAGCACTCCTATTTTCTTAGGGTGCCGTCACACACATCAATTTTATGAACGATATTGTTAGTGATCACATGCACGCGCGATCGCTAACAATATCGTTCTGATCGCTGGTG
The DNA here is from genome assembly GCA_033576535.1 of Allobates femoralis. NCBI lineage: Eukaryota > Metazoa > Chordata > Amphibia > Anura > Aromobatidae > Allobates > Allobates femoralis. The sequence continues at coordinate 19,199 of JARQOC010002545.1, read as the reverse complement.
AGCTGTCACACAGACAGACTCACCAGCGATCAATAGACCAGAGACATCGTGGAAACGATGCTGCGTGTCCACCGGCCGACCAACGACAGATTTGTGAACATGTTCACAAATCTGCGATCAAACAATCGAGCGATTTTACATTGTAAAATCACTTGATTACACGCAGCGACGCACAGATGATATCGTTTAAGCGATCAAAAAAGCAGATCGCTCAAGCGATATCGTTCATAAAATTGAAGCGTGTGACGTGGCCCTTAGTGTAATGCCTTTATTGGGCCATCAGGTGTGAACACAACTTTTCGGGATCAGACTCCCTTCCTCTAGCAGCTAGTCAAGGCTCAGGCTAGACATTTTATACACTCCATTTAGAAAAAATCTCTATTAACACAATAATCTATAATTAACACCAATTGTTCTTATATATCCTCTAGGTTAACACCAATTGTCAAAAAAGTGTACAAAATGAGATTTGCATAACTCTATTATAATGCTATTATCATTGCTATTATATAGATTAGATAGGTAGATAGATAGATAGATAGATAGATAGATAGATAGATAGATAGATAGATAGATAGATAGATAGATAGATAGATAATAGATTATGGTCCCTTTACACGCCGCTACAGAAGGTTAGAAACAACCGGGTGTCTGAGACAATTGTATCTTGCACCGTCAAAACAACCCGAGGTAGCGGCGTATAAATCAGGTTGTTGCCACCCGTCACTGTCGACACCTGTTTCTGAGCACTGGTGGTGTCTTTTTAAAGGGGAACAGGAAGGTTTTTGCGTCACCTAGTGTATCCCTGGGGCGTGCCACAGCGTCATGGATACCACGCCCCATCAGCGATCATTGGTGGAGGCTCCTGTGTTACGATTGGTTGTCCCTTCACAGGGCACCATATTTTAAGAGCTGTCCATTCATAGTGTTCATTTGGAATAGTGTCATGTATTAGCCAGCCTTCCTGTGCTGGCTGGCCAATCATGGCGCTATGGCGATGTCCAATCAACGCTTTAGCGTCACGAAATACACCACTCTGTAGCGGCGTGTAAATGAGGGAAGGTGCTCTACAGAAGGTAACCTGCGGCACCCGTTGGTGCATCCAGGGCTCGAAAAAACCTTCTGTAGAGCATCTTGTAGTGGCGTGTAAAGGCGGTATGAGGTACCGTTAGCAACCATTGGTACGTGCTCGTGCACGTGAAACACCCGGTTGTTTCTAACCTTCTGTAGCGGCGTGTAAAGGTACCATTATAGATAGATAATAGATACATAGCTATAGATAGAATAGATGATACATAGGCGGCCATCAAACGCTACGATATATGCAAACATATCGCTGGAAAGTGCCTGATTTGGCATCGCTCCTATGACGTCGTTGCGTGTGACAGCATGATCTGACTAGTGATAAGTGGTCAGATCTTTAATCACAGATATGGGAACCAGACCCCATATCAGACGATGTCGATCATCCAATCTGCTGCATTGCTCTGTGTGACACCACCATAACCGATCTCCTGACCGATTTCTCCTATTCACAACATTGACAAGCATCGGTTGCTGATTGTCCGAACGATCCCTGCACGTAACATCGCTGGTGCGTCCTGAACGTTATCTATACATGTGACACCTCGCTAAGATGTTGTCCACGAGCGCGCACCCCTGACATCGTTCTTGAGTTCCCACACAAAATCGTAGTGTGTGACGGCTGCCATAGATAGATAATAGATACATAGCTATAGATAGAATAGATGATACTAAGGGCCACGTCACACACAGAGATATCTGTGCAGATATTGTCTGCAGATCTCTGGTTGGAGTGAAATCATGGACACATTGTTCCATTTTGTGGCTGTATACAAATGGATCAATGTGTCCATGATTTCACTGCAACCAGAGATCTGCGAACAATATCTGCACAGATATCTCTGTGTGTGACGTGGCCCATAGATAGATCATAGATACATAGATATAGATAGACAATCTCTTCTAATACCAGGGTTACCTTGTCGAGGTGAGCCAGCTTAAATTACCTTTTTTGCAAAAAACGTATGAACCAAAAACCCTGTTTTTTGTCACTTTTTTATTGCACTTGCTATTGTCATTTTGTATTATAACAGTGTGTTTTTATGTGTGACGCTCATGCGGATTTTTGCACCAGTTTCTAATACAGTTTTTTGGTGGGCATTGGACGCGGTTTTACGTAAGCGCCCAATCTATGCATGACCCATATTTGTCTGGTTCTGGTTTACTCCTGATAGTAATAGCAGGAACTGGAGGTCACCTGCCCCTCCTTTATGAGGTCTGCATAAGTCTGCTACACAGACGCCAATATTAGAAGAAATTTTTTCCTGTGTCCTGCTTAGAGGTATGTACACACTAGCAGGTTTTTAACACATTACATAGGGACTGTCTCGATCAGGGTTACCATGTCAAGGTGAGGCAGCTTAAATTACCCTTTTTGCAAAAAAGGTATGAACCAAAAACCCTGTTTTTTGTCACTTTTTTATTGCACTTGCTATTTATTGTAATTTTTTATTATAACAGTGTGTTTTTATGTGTGATGCTCATGCGGATTTTTGCACCAGTTTCTAATACAGTTTTTTGGTGGGCATTGGACACGGTTTTACGTAAGCGCCCAATGTATGCATGACCCATATTTGTCTGGTTCTGGTTTACTCCTGTTAGTAATAGCAGGAACTGGAGGTCACGTGCCCCTCTTTTATGAGGTCTGCATAAGTCTGCTACACAGACGCCCATATTAGAAGAGATTTTTCCTGTGTCCTGCTTAGAGGTATGTACACACTAGCAGGTTTTTAACACATTACATAGGGACTGTCTCGATCAGGGTTACCATGTCGAGGTGAGGCAGCTTAAATTACCCTTTTTGCAAAAAACATATGAACCAAAAACCCTGTTTTTGTCACTTTTTTATTGCACTTGCTATTTATTGTAATTTTTCATTATAACAGTGTGTTTTTATGTGTGACGCTCATGCGCATTTTTGCACCAGTTTCTAATACATTTTTTTGGTGGGCATTGGACGCGGTTTTACGTAAGCGCCCAATCTATGCATGACCCACATTTGTCTGGTTCTGGTTTACTCCTGTTAGTAATAGCAGGAACTGGAGGTCACCTGCCCCTCCTTTATGAGGTCTGCATAAGTCTGCTACACAGACGCCAATATTAGAAGAGATTTTTTCCTGTGTCCTGCTTAGAGGTATGTACACACTAGCAGGTTTTTAACACATTAGATAGGGACTGTCTCGATCAGGGTTACCGTGTCGAGGTGAGGCAGCTTAAATGACCCTTTTTGCAAAAAACATATGAACCAAAAACCCTGTTTTTTGTCACTTTTTTATTGCACTTGCTATTTATTGTAATTTTTTATTATAACAGTGTGTTTTTATGATGAGGGGCAACACCCCGAAACAGCTGTCTGTGGATGGATACCTGGCCTTGGTATTTTCTTGTCATATCCTTAAACTCGTAAAGAGCTGGATATTGACTGAAAGGGCTGCTTAACATGATGGTTATGGTGGTCTCCTCATGGAGCCACCCCATGGCTACGTCCTTCTCTGGAGGAATATCTGTCTAGTCCTGTGTTTGAGACTCCTAAATGAGGCTCCATGGAGTCTATTTGCATATTCGTAATTCCCAGGGGGCAATGCACTTAGGAATTCACTGTGTTGAGCGCTTTAGCCGGCTGCCTGCAGTCTTTTCTTTGACTGGTCTCCCTGAGATCAGTGATCGGTTTGTGATGTTGGTCTACTAGGCATTGCTCCCACCTAGCCAGAATCCTACTCCACACTGATGAGGGGCAACACCCCAAACAGCTGTCTGTGGATGGATACCTGGCCTTGGTATTCCCTTGTCATATCCTTAAACCCATAAAGAGCTGAATATTGACTGAACGGGCCACTTAATATGGTGGTTATGGTCCTTTTCTGGAGGGATATCTGGCTAATCCTGTGTTTCAGACTCTTAAACGAGTCTCCACGGACTCTATTTGCATATTTCAATTAGAATGAGACTTTGAACAACTTAAAGGGTTGTCCGGGCTTTTGCAATAATTAATATGTGTATCTAGGCTGCAAAATGCTGACAGCTTGTAATATACTTGCTGTCAACATTTTGCAGGGTTTTCTAGATATCACATATTTGCGGCTAGCAGGGAACTTCTAGGGGGCGTGTTTGTGCATGTAAATGGAACTGGTCATTTCCACCTACTCTACTACAAACATGCCTCCCCCCCTATTCCCAGTATGGCCAGCCACCCCCAGGATCCTATAGCCCTTACCTCTCCCACTCTCACTATGCCCAACCACCCCCAGGATCCTATAGCCCATCCCAGCCCCTAATGTCACCACCCACCCCCATTGTCCCCACTGCACTCAAACACTGTACCGAATCGGCAGCTGTGAAGGCGATTTGGTACAGTGTATCAGCGCAGTGGGGAACGCTGCATCTGTGCTCTTACCCTGTGGGCTCTGTGCCCTGGAGTCAAGGTCCCCCGCACATGTCCCTGTACTGTCAATCCGAGGTCCGCACTGTCTCTGTGCTGCAGCCCGCTCTGTGTGCTGCAACCCTGAATCCCGATACTTCTTTCCAGTCCTCCATAGAGCCGGCGGCGGTATGGTGAGGACCGCTCCATCAGCTCTGTGTGCTGCAGCCCGATGCTTCTCTCCAGTCCTCCCGGTACAATAGAGCGCACTGCAGGATAGTAAACCACTCCGCCGGCTATGTGCTCATGCGCTCTATTGTACCAGGAGGACTGGAGAGAAGCATTGGGCTAAAGCACACAGAGCTGGTGGAGTGGTCCTCACTATATCATCGCCGACTCTATGGAGGACTGAAGAGAAGCATCGGGCTCCAGGGCTGCAGCACACAGAGCGGGCTGCAGCACAGAGACAGTGCGGACCTCGGATTGACAGCAAAGGGACTTGTTCGGGGGAACTCGGCTCTAGGGCACAGAGCCCACAGGGTGAGAGAACAGATGCAGCAGTCCCGACTGCGCTGACACACTATACCAAATCGCCTTCACAGCTGCCGATTCGTTACAGTGTGTGAGTGCAGTGGGGACATTGGGGGTGGGTGGTGACATTAGGGGCTGGGGCAGGCTATAGGATACTGGTGGTGGCTGGGCATAGTTAAGATTGGGAGAGGGGGCGGGCTGTAGAATCCTAGGGGCGACTGGCCATACTGGGAATAGGGGAGGGGGCGTGTTTGTTGTAGAGTAGGTGGAAACGACCAGTTCCATTTACATGCACAAACACGCCCCCTAGATGCTCCCTGCTAGCTGCAAATATACAATATCTGGAAAACCCTGCAAAATGTTGACAGAAAGTATATTGCAAATTGTCAGCATTTTGAAGCCTAGATACACATATGAGTTATTGCAAAAGCCCGGACAACCCCTTTAAGCGAGAATTTCAAAGAAATCTTGGCGACAGAAATGCAAATGACCAAATAATTCAAATAACTAATAAGATAAATAAACTGAAATGCGAGTACAGGTCAGCTCTACAGGAAATAAGAAAAGCAATGTGTGAATTGCAACAAGGCAAAGCCAGGCTCAGGCAAGAAATTGTAGAATTAACCCCTTACCGACAGAGGACGTCCTGGGTTTGTACAACGTCCTGGGTTTTGGGTCGTTCCTGACACAGGACGTTGTACAACGTCCTGGCGTGTTTGAGCTGCTGCAGCTCCTGTGAGCCGAGTCACTCAGGTGTCACAGTTGCTGCTGCTCTGTGACAACCTTTAGTTGACCCCACAGGGGGTGGATTAACCCCCCCGTGCCCAGGACCCCTCCGATCGGCAGTGTAAAAGTGAAACTGCCGATCGGAGCGAATCATAGGGATTCACCCCTCCAGATCTGATTGGAGCTCTCCAATCAGATATGGAGGGGTGGATCGGCGGGTGCCCTCCCCTCCTCAGCTCCCTCCCGCTCCAGGACACATCAGGGCCCCGCCTCCCATCGCCGCCAACCATCCGCCCCCCCCCTCCTATTCTTATCTATTTGCCCGTGGGCTGCACCCGCCGGTCATCCTTGTGCGCTCCCACCCCCTTCCTCCACAGCTCCCCCTGTGTCCTGTCCCCCCTCCCTCCAGCCCCCCTGTGTCCGGCATCCGAAAAAAGTTTCCAAAATGGGGACCCTTGTGGGGGAGCTCCAATGTTTAGGCACACAGGGGATCTCCAAACGCAGCATGGTGTCCGCTAACAATTTTAGCTGATTTTCCATTCAAATTGTTAGCTGACACCATGTCGTGCTTGGAGAGCCCCTGTGTGCAGGCCCGGACTGATAGGCGGGAGGGGCGGGACTTTTCCAGAGGGGCCGCCCACTGGTGGGCTGCGTGGGCCGCCGCTCCTCCAGCCGCAGGTCTGCTACTTTAGGCATCTGCCGCCGAGTGGCCGCGGCATTAAAGGGGCGGGGCCACGGACGTGAAAGGGGCAGGGCTATTTTCCCAAAGCAGGGCCCCACTTTGACCAATCAGTATCGACAGGTCACTATCTTCATCACATTCCAGATCCCTCCGTGAGCTGAACATGTGACCTCTGATGCCTCCCCTCTGTGACATCATCACAGGTCCTGCTATATGTGAGTTACTCCATGTCTGTCTTTCTTTCTTTCTTTCTTTCTTTCTTTCTTTCTTTCTTTCTTTCTTTCTTTCTTTCTTTCTTTCTTTCTTTCTTTCTTTCTGTGTCTGTCTGCGTGTCTGTCTCTAAAGAACACTAAACTTTATATACAGGTCCACACTACATGCTGTATTAGTGTGCCTATATACTGTATGTAGTATGGACCAGTACATACAGTATAGTGCTATGTATACAAGATTTACACCAGCACCCTCAGATGTGCATAGAGTCCACAGTCTGTACTGTGCACACAGCGGCCAGTCTGCACTGTGCACGCAGTGACCAGTCTGCAATGTGCACGCAGCGGCCAGTCTGCAGTGTGTGTCGAGCCCATTATGGGACGGGGTACTTGGTACCGGACCGGGTCGGCTAATGGGGAAGTCACGGGTGGTCCTGGTCTGGATCGTGTCCCTGGCCTGGCATTGAAAAAGGGAATATTTACAGGGGATAATGTCAGTCGTGACACCACCCACAGTATGTGGCCAGTAGTGGGGCCACCGCTGCTGCAGAACCTCCGGGGATGATGTAATGGCAGCTAAGATGGAATAGTTCTCTGTGGGCAGAACTGGGTTCCCCGGGGCAGTGATGATAAAGTCTATTGTGTAAGGTATGGTGCAGGCCTGTGCTGGATGCAATGCACTTACTGTCCTGATGCTGCAGAAACCCTCCTTCAGCGTTCAGAGCTGACAGGCTGTGGCTCTCCAGGCTGGGATCTTCTGCAAACCTATTTGGAGGGAATCATGTGCAGGGAGAATCATGCGAGGGAGTCGGAGTCAGGGTTCACCGTGTTTACTTCTCAACTTCTCAGTTCAGTTCCAGTTCCAGTTCACAGTCACAGTTTACAGTCTTTATGACTCACCGTTGCCGGGTTCTCAGGTCTCAGGCGATGCTTTACTTGTCATGGTTCCGCGCCTGAGGCTGTGGGGCCCAGTGGTCAAATGGAAGGGATAAGGGATTGGGATAAAAGTCTTAATTGTCGTGACACCACCTGTGGGTGTCCGGTGATGGCACCGACGAGTGAATCATGTTCAGGGAGAATCATGCGAGGAAGTCGGAGTCAGGGTTCACCGTGTTTACTTCTCAACTTCTCAGTTCAGTTCCAGTTCCAGTTACAGTTCACAGTCACAGTTTACAGTCTTTACACGGGCAAAACTTTCCCCTCCGGGTTCCTTTACTCTCTGCAGCCAGGTTGCTCCTTCTATGACCCCTCACTCGTTCTCTGTCCCTTCCAGGCTCTGATTCTCTTTCTTTTCTCTCACTTTGTTGTTCGTCTCCAGACAGTATGGCGGTGACTCGGGCCCCTGTGGGTCCTCCAGGTTGTCACTGAACTGCCTGTCCTTTGGGGTAGGGACCCTAACGTGTAGCTTAGGTCCCCCGTCGGTTGTCTGGGGATGCCGGGTGAATCAACGGTCCCCTCTAGAACCAACACTCTACTCCTAGCTTAGCCTCCAATAGTCTTCGGTGGTGAGGCTCTACCAGGCTCTCTCTAACATTGTCTTCAGGTTCAATAGGAGGGCTACTCTGCCTGCAGTCTGCCGTCTCAGCCGTGGGTCTAGAGTATCACTGGTCCTCTCATCCCTCACTCTCCTGGGGTGCTGGCTCCGGACGTGCTTTCTCTCTGTGGCTCGCACTGGCTCTTCAGATTCTGCGCTCCTTCCACCCCACTCTTCCAGGACATGTGCCTCTGTCTTTGCTACTCAGCCTACCTCGGCCTACTGACTCCTTTCTCCTCCCCCTGCTCTATATCTACCCTCTGTCACCTGACTTACGTGTTTGCCCACCCACTGTCTCTAAACCCACCGCCCCTTGCCTGCCTAGAGTTTCCAGGCTCCGGATTGGGTGCTGCCCTCTACTGGTATGTGGGTTGTGTGGGCTGTGAGGGTGTTGGGGTTCAACTGTCGTTGCTACCTTCTTGGCTGCAGTTGCCTTTGTGGCCTCCTGGTCGCAGGGGCGCCACATTCTCCTGGAGTTAAACCAGCGTGTCCTCACGCTACCCGTCATGGATCCCCCTGAAAACATTTTTATTTTCATAACAACATTAAACAGTAAGCATTATTGGTTTCTTCCCGTCCGGGAGGTATGAGTCCTTTTAAACGTTGCATAAATTAACTATCTACAAGTGCATGGGTACATCTACTTCACTACCCTTCTAGACCTTTGCTGGGTCTAATGCTACAACGCATTCACTTTACTTCAGATAAAACATATAAAAGGCACTACTTTCTATCAAAAGTATAAAAGTTCTGGTTTCCTTGTCAAAAAGTGCAAAAAGTTTCAAAACATCTCAAAAAGCAGTTCAAAGTTCAAAGTTCAATGCTCAAAAAGTCTCATGCACCGTCTCTCACGTGCAAAGCTGGTCTCAAAACCAAAGGGGAGCATGCTAGGTGCTCAACTATATACATGTCAAAGTTCGTACCAGCTCATTGTTTGTGGTAGCAATTGTTCAATAAACATATAAAACAGACAAGGGAAAGCTAACATTCATTCAGGATTGGGATGGGGACAGCAAGGGTTACACGTCATTCACACTTACAAGTCTTCTTTCTTCTTTCAGGATGCAGAATTCGGGTCTTCACTCCTTCTTTTCTTGCTTCCAAGGTAACGTCTGCGATGTTCGTCGTCGCAGGTACACCTCCAGGTCTTGTAAAGCAGTTATTAACAGGTAACGCTCTGGAGTCTGAGTCACAGCATCCGCCATGGACTTCTGTGTAGCAGTCTTAACAATGGTTACAGGATCCGTGTTCGTTGCTGTATCCGTGTATTTTGACAAAGCTGGATAAGCGATGGGCTCTGGACCTTTTGAGGCAGGGATCTCATCTTCCTCTGTTGCGTTCAAGCAGAGTCTTTTGACTTTCACAACCATATGGGCTACGTTCTCTTTGTACTACATGGTACGATACCCACTCGCCGATTGTTACTCTTCTATCTGGGTGCTCTGATGGTAACTGCTCTTCTACTTCTCGTCTGTTTATAAATATATCCCGCTGTGCACCGGGTTCACGGGCAAAGGCAAAGCCCCTCTCCTCAATGATCTTCACTATTTGTCCTTCATGCCTCGGGGACGGTTGTACTTCTTTATCCCATCTAGCTGCGTTTTTAGCTTCCTTAGCGCGAGCGATCATAACCTGCTTCTGAACTTGCCGCTCTATTTCCTCCTTTTCCCACTTTCTCACACATCACCGGATGTATTCCTCCCATGTCACAATTTCTGCAGGGCCTACGGGACCGCCAGGATCTCCTAAGAAGCCCATTAAATCATCGTTGGCCTCATCTCTCTCCCACCAGCAGCAGAGCTGCTCCCCTCTCACCTCGGTCGTCATAGGTGCTGGTATCAGGGGCTCCCTTAACGGCAGGTATCCCTCTGGTAAGGCTCCTAGTGGGTTAGCTTCTCTCATTGCAGGGCGCGGTGTAGCTCTGGGCACAGACAGATCCACCAAGGTCGCGGTGCGGCATCTTTCCTCACTCACTGCGTGATCACGGGTTACGCCAACTCAGCCGGGTTGCGTGTTCAAAGTCTGTTCGTGATGCTGGATATCTATTTGAATCCGGGTCCTATGCTCCTCCTGGGTTCGTGTCACCCGTAAGGGTAGCAGCCGCAGCACACCTCGCCTGGTGTCTCGGATCACAGGACACTCTCTGCCACCTTCTTCCATTCTGCTGTGGTCATGCAAGGTCTTTCCCTGGCCGGGTTCCTCCACTGGTTCGCTCCGTGGGCCCTCCGGGATCACTTGGGGTCCTCCTGCTGCAGCACTCTTCTCGGCGTCCACTGCTTCCGTCCTCGTGTCTCGCAATGGCGACTGCTTCATTTCCGGTCGTTCGTCCAGCCTCTTCCTGATGACGATTTCCTGTTCATCTCCCGTCAGCTTCTCATTGGTAGGTGGGTCTAGGGGCGGAGGCTCTTCCTTGGGATTGATGGCTGGCTCTCCCGGAGTTAATGGGAGCCAGGGCGGGTCCTTCTTTTCACGCCTTGGACCGGGCCTGCCCACGATGGGGGGTCTGGGCACGCCCCTCTGCACATGGCGTTAAGCTGCTATGGCCGCCATTAAGCCCAGATTTTGGCGGGAAAGTCCAGAACATGTTACTTAGGCACACAAGGTCCAATTCTTTTGGACTGGTACATCCTTTTTGTGATGCCAGGTTTCTATGTTGAGCCCATTGAGGGACGGGGTACTCGGTACCGGACCGGGTCTGCTACTGGGGAAGTCACGGGTGGTCCTGGTCCGGACCATGTCCCTGGCCTGGCATTGATAAAGGGAATATTTACAGGGGATAATGTCAGTCGCGATGCCACCCACGGTGTGTGGCCAGTAGTGGGGCCACCGCTGCCGCAGAACCTCCGGGGATGATGTAATGGCAGCTAAGATGGAATAGTTCTCCGTGGGCAGAACTAGGTTCCCCGGGGTAGTGACGATAAAGTCTATTGTGTAAGGTATGGTGCAGGCCTGTGCTGGATGCAATGCACTTACTGTCCTGATGCTGCAGAAATCCTCCTTCAGCGTTCAGAGCTGACAGGCTGTGGCTCTCCAGGCTGGGATCTTCTGCAAACCTATTTGGAGGGAATCATGTGCAGGGAGAATCATGCGAGGGAGTCGGAGTCAGGGTTCACCGTGTTTACTTCTCAACTTCTCAGTTCAGTTCCAGTTCCAGTTCACAGTCACAGTTTACAGTCTTTATGACTCACCGTTGCCGGGTTCTCAGGTCTCAGGCGATGCTTTACTTGTCATGGTTCCGCGCCTGAGGCTGTGGGGCCCAGTGGTCAAATGGAAGGGATAAGGGATTGGGATAAAAGTCTTAATTGTCGTGACACCACCTGTGGGTGTCCGGTGATGGCACCGACGCTGCTTGGGCCTCCGGGGGATGTGCGGCAGCTAGATGGAATGCTCCCCACAGGATGAGCAGTAGTCCCCGGGGCCAGGAGCTGCGCTGAGTGGAATACGGCAGCTTAGTTGTTTTTAGTATCAATCCGGGAAGAATGGACAGGCACATAAAGTCTTGTCAGTACCTTTTACTGGTGTTTTCAGGTACACTCGACCGGGTGATGAAGTAGACACTTCTGGAGGTTCCACAGCAAGCAGTGGTATAGGCTTCCTGATATACGTAGCTTCTAGAGGGTCTGGTGGACATGAAATCCTACCGAACCGGTGTTGCACTTTCTGGGGTGACTTATTACACCTGAGTTTGCTGCACTGAGGGCGCTATAAAGGAATATCGTTGAATTCTCAACTCCGGGCTCTCATCTGGCAGTGCTTCAGGTGTCCAGGGAGCTAGACCCCCTTGTTGAGGTGCTGGTTTCTCTGCAGCCTGCGCTATGGCTCCTGCAGCTCGGACCCAGTGACTGGATTATTAGGGCGAGTCAAAGGAACTCCTCTGCCCCTCTTCTGTATTTGCCTTCTGCTCCTATGACCCCTGTTGCAAGGGTCTACCACTTCACGGGTGTGCTGGTATGGGCCTAGCGTAGCACCAGTACCAGGTCAGTTCTCCTAGCTGCTTACAGTTCTAAAGTGACTGCACACTCCCTTTTTTCTCCCTCCAAGACCCGTATTTATAGGGGGAACTGGCTTAAGGCAACCAGTGGAGCTCCCCCTACAGGCCTGGGGTGAAAGGTGTTGTAAGTAAGTGGGGCTGCTTGCTGTGTACTTTTCCATTTGTGTCCTAAGAGTTCCTGTGGTGCCCCAACCAGGGTGCCACATTTACATGGGCAAAACTTTTCCCTCCGGGTTCCTTTACTCTCTGCAGCCAGGTTGCTCCTTCTATGACCCCTCACTCGTTCTCTGTCCCTTCCAGGCTCTGATTCTCTCTCTTTTCTCTCACTTTGTTGTGCGTCTCCAGACAGTATGGCGGTGACTCGGGCCCCTGTGGGTCCTCCGGGTTGTCACTAAACTGCCTGTCCATTGGGGTAGGGACCCTAACGTTTAGCTGAGGTCCCCCATCGGTTGTCTGGGGATGCCGGGTGAATCAACTGTCCCCTCTAGAGCCAACACTCTACTCCTAGCCTAGCCTCCAATAGTCCTCGGTGGTGAGGCTCTACCAGGCTCTCTCTAACCGTGTCTTCAGGTTCAATAGGAGGGCTACTCCGCCTGCAGTCTGCTGTCTCAGCCGTGGTTCTAGAACCCAGTATCACTGGTCCTCTCGTCCCTCACACTCCTGGGGTGCTGGCTCCGGACATGCTTTCTCTCTGTGGCTCGCACTGGCTCTTCAGATTCTGCGCTCCTTCCACCCCACTCTTCCAATACATGTGCCTCTGTCTTTGCTGCTCAGCCTACCTCGGCCTACTGACTCCTTTCTCCTCCCCCTGCTCTATATCTACCCTCTGTCACCTGACTTACGTGTTTGCCCACCCACTGTCTCTAAACCCACCACCCCTTGCCTGCCTAGAGTTCCCAGGCTCCGGGTTGGGTGCTGCCCTCTACTGGTATGTGGGTTGTGTGGGCTGTGAGGGTGTTGGGGTTCAACTGTCGTTCCTACCTTCCTGGCTGCAGTTCCCTTTGTGGCCTCCTGGTCGCAGGGGCGCCACATGTGCACACAGCGGGCAGTCTGCAGTGTGCACGCAGCGGCCAGTCTGCAGTGTGCACGCAGCGGCCAGTCTATAGTGTGCACGCAGCGGCCAGTCTGTAGTGTGCACGCAGGGACCAGTCTGCAGTGTGCACGCAGCTGGCAGCCTGCAATGTGCATACAGCGGGCAGTCTGCCTGCAGTCTGCAATGTGCATATAGCGGGCAGTTTGTAATGTGTTTACGGCCCACAGTCTGTAATGTGTATACTGCCCTCAGTCTGTGATGTGTATACTGCCCTCAGTCTGTGATGTGTATACTGCCCTCAGTCTGTGATGTGTATACTGCCCTCAGTCTGTGATGCGTATACTGCCCTCAGTCTGTGATGTGTATACTGCCCTCAGTCTGTGATGTGTATACTGCCCTCAGTCTGTAATATGTATACAGCCCGCAGTTTCTAATGTGTATACAGTGGGTAGTTTGTGTTCTGTATATGGCCCGCAGTCTGTAATGTGCAGCAGCGGAATGTTTTTCTGCGGCCAGAGTTCGCTCTCTGTTCTTCCCGGTGCCTCCATGGATTCTGTTCCTCTCGACACCCAGCACTGGACTTTCTGCCTCCATCTTTAATCTTTCCCCATCTTTGGGATCTGGCTGAGTCTTGGCTATCTATATACCACAGCCTTCTATCTATATAGCACAGCCTCCTGGGTATAATTCTCCTGTCCTGTATACTGGGTGTAATCTTCAGTATCTGTATTATTCTGTATATATACACTGCACAGTACCACTTCTCCTGTCCTGTATACTGGGTGTAATCCTCAGGAAAAAACAGAAAACGCCAGCACTGCCAGAAAAAATAAAAATTGTGCAAAAAGCACATATTATTTCCAAACTGTAAATAATTTAGTTGAGACATTTAGCAAAAGATTAAATAATCTTTTGAGCCACCCCGCCAAACGTCAAGGCATTCTCAGATAGGGTGGTCCTCCTCTACAATTTTTAATTTACACTGTGTCAAAAGACCTCAATAATATATATAAAGTGGACCATACAAAAACATCACTCACCTTCACATATCAGACCTGCTTCCAAGGAGCCAGATGAGTGCAAATGATATAAGGCAACCTAGGCCCCCACACCTGCAGCTTGCATCACAAATGTCAGGGCTTTTCAAGGTTAACCCCCACCGCACCGACCCAACCATTATGGATAACAACAGGTTAGGTTAACTGTGAAAAGCCCTGACATTTGTGGTGGAAGCTGCAGGTGTGGGGGCCTGAGTTACCTTATATCACTTGCACTGATCTGGCACCTTGGAACTAGGTCTGATATGTGAAGGTGAGTGATAGCTTTGTATGGTCCACTTTATATACATTATTGAGGTCTTTTGACACAGTGAAAATTAAAAATTGTAGAGTAGGACCACTCTATCTGAGATATGCCTTGTCGCGGCAGAGTGGCTCAAAAGATGTTTTAAACTTTTGCGAAATGTCTCATTTTTACAGTGTGGAAACAATATGTGTATTTACACAATCTTTATATTTTTTCTGGCAGTGCTGGCACTTTGTTTTTCCTTGGGTGTAATCCTCAGAATCTGTATTATTCTGTATATATACACTGCACAGTACCACTTCTCCTGTCCTGTATACTGGGTGTAATCCTCAGTATTATATTATTCTGTATATATACACTGCACAGTACCCCTTCTCCTGTCCTGTATACTGGGTGTAATCCTCAGTATCTGTATTATTCTGTATATATTCACTGCACAGTACCACTTCCCCTGTCCTGTATACTGGGTGTAATCCTCAGTATCTGTATTATTCTGTATATATTCACTGCACAGTACCACTTCTCCTGTCCTGTATACTGGGTGTAATCCTCAGTATCTGTATTATTCTGTACTGTATACATACACTGCACAGTAGCACCTCTCCTGTACTGTATACTGGGTGTAATCCTCATTATCTGTATTATTATGTATATACACACTGCACAGTACCACTTCTCCTGTCCTGTTGTCAGAGAGGCTGTATTGGACTTTGATTTTCAGCATATAA
The DNA here is from genome assembly GCA_033576535.1 of Allobates femoralis. Lineage (NCBI taxonomy): Eukaryota > Metazoa > Chordata > Amphibia > Anura > Aromobatidae > Allobates > Allobates femoralis. The sequence goes on along the minus strand of JARQOC010002545.1, from coordinate 4,016 downwards.
CTGTTGTTTAAATTGAATATCCCCAATATAGAGTCATCACTTCTCTTCTGTATAGGGGATGACTTTCCCTTCGCTCTGGATCTGACCGCTGGGACCCCACAATCCTGAGAAACGTGGCTTTGAAGAGTAACATGGAAATGGAGCTGTGGGTGAGTATTTCCTTTGCTGCGCCATTCACATATGGCTTTTCAGATAACTCATTTGAGAAAGTGATGAGGCCATGACAACGTAAAAGCTAAATTCACTGATCAGGGCTGATGGATGATATAGTATGTGGGCTGGTGGGGCTTGTTTTCCCGGGCTGCTTTTTGGTCCCAGTCCGGCCCTGCCTGTGAGCCTAAACATTAGAGCTCCCCCACAAGAAACTCCATTTTGGAAACTAGAGCCCCAGGGAACGTATCTAGATGGGTGGTGATCATTTTGAACCCCCAGGTACTTCATAAATTGATCCGTAAAAATGAGAAAGTACTTTTTTTTCCACAAAAAAATTATTTTTTCATTTTTGCGGATCAATTTGTGAAGCACCTGGGTGTTCAAAGTGCTCACTGTACATCTAGATACGTTCATTGGGGGGTCTAGTTTCCAAAATGGGGTCACTTGTGGGGGAGCTCCAATGTTTAGGCACACAGGGGCTCTCCAAACACGATATGGTGTCCGCTAACAATTTGAATGGAAAATCAGCTCAAATTGTTTGCGGATACTATGTCGCGTTTGGAGAGCCCCTGTGTGCCTAAACATTAGAGCTCCCCCACAAGTGACCCCATTTTGGAAACTAGAGCCCCCAGGGAACCTATCTAAATGGGTGGTGAGCATTTTGAATCCCCAGGTGCTTCACAAATTCATCCGTAAAAATGAAAAAGTACTTTTTTTTTCACAAAAATTTTCTTTTAGCCTAAATTTTTTTATCTTCACATGGGGAACAGGATAAAATGGATCCTAAAAATTGTTGGGCAATTTCTCCTGAGTACATCAATACCTCATATGTGGTCATAAACCACTGTTTGGGCGTACGGCATGGCTCAAAAGGGAAGGAGCGCCATTTCACTTTTTGAATGGAAAATTAGCTCCCAAAGTCAAATTGCGCTCCTTCCCTTCTGAGCCCTGCCGTGTGCCCAAACAGTGGTTTATGACCACATATGAGGTATCGGTGTACTCAGGAGAAATTGCCCAACAATATTTAGGATCCATTTTATCCTGTTGCCCATGTGAAAATGGAAGAATTGAGGCTAAAAGAACATTTTTGTTGGAAAAATTAAAATACTCATTTTTTTCCTTCCTTGTTGCTTTAGTTCCTGTGAAGTGACTCACCGCGGCCGGGACTCCGGTTTAGACAGGCGATGCTTCCTTCCTCCTTGTCACGGGTGGACCGCGCCTGCCGGTAGTGGGGCCCGGTGTAGTGCAGATCAAAAGTGAAGACGTCTTGGTGGAACAGATTAAAGGGGTTTTAATTTATTCGTGACGCCACCTATGAGTAGATTCGGTAAGGGCTACCGACGCTGCGGAGCCCCTGGGGGATGGACAGCAGCAAGATGTTACACTCCCCACAGGCTGAGCGGTGATCCCCGGAGGCTGGAGCTGCTCAAGATGTTGTGCGGCAGCTGCGGTTACCTTTTAGTGCGGACGGACAGTTCATAAGGAAACACGGACACAGGTAGTCTCTGCAACGGGTCTTTACTGTAACCAGCAGGCAATACATGGCATACAGTGGTTGAGTAGTAGACCAGGTGGACTCAGCAGTGATGGTGTCCCTTAGAGATCCGCAGTGTTTCTACTTTCTACCTACTTAGTTGCCAGTGTCGCCCAGGAATACCAGGTCGGGTACGGGGAGGCTGCTTCAATGCCCTAACCATGATGTACGTTCTGGATGTTTTGGGGAGCCTTGGATCCCTCAGTGGGTACACCGCTGGTTAGACGACTGGAAGTTGGCTGGTGGTGGGGTGCTCCTGTGAAGCTGTTCCTCCACTCTTCTGGTTCGCGTAGCAGAGGTGAACTGCTGCCAGCTTCGGTACCAGTGAACCGGCTGTGAGTTGCGGGCACGGGAGTCTTTTGGGAACCCGTGTAGATAATGCCCATTCCCGGTGGTTAAGGCCTCAGGTGCTGACACCCGACCGGTGACGGCCCAGGGGCCCGCACGGGGTGCGGAGCCCCCGCTCCTCTCCAAGTTCTAGTCCTAGACCCTTCTTCTCCAAGTGCTAGACTCTTTCTTCTTCTGTCTAGATTATTGTGTGTTCTACTGCACTACCCTAACACTCCACCCCCAGGACCTATGATTGGCCCTCTGTTCTAGGTGTTGCATGTAGGGTTGGATCTCTATGTTAACCGGATCATTGCTGAGTCAGAGAATATTGCGGCTGCATTTGTGGCTGCAATACCCTCTTGTGACGCACTCGTTGCGGGGCGCCACACTCCCCCTTGGTTGAATACGCTTCTCCCCAAGCGTCACACTACTCACATTACAGAGGTTTTTATATTTTATAACAGGTAATACACTTTTATTAATGACAGGTCATTGTATGCATAAAAGTGAAAAGGTAAATAACAGGTTAACACATTGCGCGGACCCGGCGGGCGGTCGGCTGTCCTTAGAATAAAAGTTCAGGCTGTAGCCGCCAAGTCGCGGTGTTACGGTGCAAACAGGAAGAAGTCTCTTTTAGTAGCAAAGTTCAAACAACTTAAGTCACTTATGGAGGGCAGTGTTCCGGACTCGTATAGCGAACCACCCGTCACGGCATACATGTCGCTCATAGGTTACTATGTCCCCTCTATACAAGTCTCGGTTAGGATGACCTCGCGGTAGGTGCGATTCCACATCACGGCGCCCCACAAACACTTCAGTACTCACACCCTCCTCCCTTACGAATCCCCACCCGGTGGACAAGTTAAATGTGCTTACCCACCCGGTTTTACGGAATTGTTCAGGCAATGGAGATTGGCGGCAGGCCTCGGCGCGAGCCTGCATGTTGGCTTGCAGTCGAGTGTGCCACTCGTCTCCCCGGATACGACGTACCTCTTCGTCGGAGTGATGCGGCGTGTGGATAAAGTCACTACGGCGTGCTGGTTGTTGAACCGCTCGAGCTTGGTGGGCAGTCTGGAGTGGAGCCCGGTTCAACGGAACCGGAGAAGATGCTGTTGCGGCGGCACCCGACCAGTGCACCCGAGCTGATCGCCCGGCAGAAGGATTCCTTGTGTCTCCCCAGGCGAACCCGGTGTAGAGATCCTCAGCTGGACTGTAGGTTTCCTCGTCATCCTCCTCGACCTCTCCTTCGATGACTACGTCGGGCTGCTCGGCTGACGAAGACGATGGGATGGAATCCTCTGGATCGGTGGGTGGCTGTGCTGCAAAGTTCTCCTCGGGGTCGTTGTGCAGGACTTCCAGGCTGCCTGCCTCTTCTTCTGTAGCAGCGGGAAGTGGTGTTTCAATCCCGGTCACCAGGTAGGCCTCTGTAGTTGCAGAGGAGGCCTCCGGTTCAGGGGAGAAACAGGCGACAGTCTCGGTAGTTTGGAAACTAGTCGCGGGTTCCGCAGGTGGAACCAGGTAGGTGTCAGCTTCTTCGTGGGAGCGTACTGGAAGCTCCGGCACTGGAACGGAATCGGCTGCGGTTTCAACCGCTGGAACGGGTCGAGCTGTGGTCCTCACGGGAATAACACAGTCTATGGGCTCCGGTGACGAAGCAGGACAGGTGGTAGGCGACGGTGAGGCAGTTGAGAAGCTGGTGACGTCGTCTGGGCTTGGAGTAGCGGTACCCGGTCGGCTCTGCTGCATCGCATGGTGTAGTCGTCTGCCTAGGGTCGCGCTCCAGCTGCGAATCGTCCATTACACAGTCTCTAGTAACCGCACCCGGAGGTCTTGTAGAGCCTCGAGCCAGAAGTCGGGGCTGCCGTCTATGGTAAGGGCAGGATCTGGACCCGGTTGGCCTATGGCTGCTCTGGCCTCCGCCTCGACCTCCCGCATTAGGTCTTGGAGTCTCGTGCTGGCCATTCTCTTCTTGGAGGGAAACCACACCCGATAAGGTGAG
>JARQOC010002544.1:0-24128 GCA_033576535.1 Allobates femoralis | reverse complement strand
TTGTCTACACTGCTCAATAATCATGGCCGCATCAGTGAGCGATGGTTCTCTCGCTGCACTCAACCTAATTGCAGTATCAAGGTATGGGAATTTTTCCACAAACATGCGGATCATGCCTTGTGGAATACCGATACCTTGATCCATAGTGACCTTCCTGTACATAGCTTCAAACCGACTACACAGCGATAAAGGTTCATCGTGTATAGTTGGTCTGAATTTCATCAGGATTTCTGGAGTCACGTCCCCGTGGCCCGTTGCCAGTGTCATTAGTAAGGAAAGGCGTTCTTCCTTATCATGAAACTGTCCATTACTGGGTTCCATGCTCCCCATTGCCTCATACCTCTGATTGAGGTGTGTAGGCAACCACAACTTGAATAGCTCCATTCGAAGTTCTGGAGCCACAGAATATTTATTGCAGTGACCTTCAAAGATATCGCATGCAGTAAACGCATCTAGACTGGGATCAAATTTTTGGGATCTCCTTGCAGATCCGTAACAGAAATTTTATCCTTTCCATACTGTTACGGTTAGGATAAAATTCATCTAACCTTACTGAATGATTTGGCGGATTGGAAGTGGTGTGATCCCTTTCCCACCTACCTCCATATCCCCAACTCTCATCCTGACCCTGGAAGCGGTCGCTACGTGTATACTCCCTTGGTGTTTGAGTGAAATGTAGCGACCGTTCCACCTGTCCCCTGGACTCTATAGCTCCGGATCTCTGATCCATGGGAGACGTGGACCCTGTTGCCGCAGTCTCCCCATCCTGTGCAGTACCCCAAACACAAACCTGTTTCGTGGGCAAAGGCACCATGCTATTTGTACCAGGCCGTGACAGATTAGAGATGACCTGTTGCAAATTCGCAATCGTTTGCGACTTTGCAGCCAGATCCTCTCTAAGTGTGCTCACTAGTGCATCCATGGATGCAACTCTACTCTTGAACTGATTTATCTCAGTGTACAGACTGAGGAGCTCTCTATCCATGTCAGAATAATATTTTTCTTTCTCTGAGATCCTAGATTCTAACACACAGATTTCCCGGCCCCTGTCGGCTGTACACTGGGCCCTTTCTTCTAGCTCAGTTTCTAGAGTGTGTATACGTTTAATGCTCTCCACACAACAATGGCAGTGTAGGTTATCCAATGTGGAAACTTTGTCTGCCTTTCTTGTGTTAGCAAGTGTTTCCACATGCTCTGGCCTGCAAATGCTGTCCTCAAAAGTATACACTAATTTTGCCAGCATTTGGAGGCGTTTCTTAGTTTTGTGGAAAACACTTTTACTAATACAAACTCTATCATGTGCGTATGCCTGGTCCAGTAAAGTTGACCAGAGCATCTCTGTGGACTTATATGCGGTGGGCAGTATTGGGTTAAATGTGCTATTTCTACACAGGTGTTTGAGGGTGGAGAAGTTCATACTCACCTGTTCAGAGGCCATGTTGCTTGGTGCAGTCTGTTCCTTCGTCCCTCTTGTGCTGCTTGGAAAAAGGTCCTTTACTCCGGAACGCCTTCTTTCCCGACCAGCTGGACTCCTCAGATGAACCAAACATTGATCATGTGAATCGTGTAAAGGAATCAAAAAAATCGTTAAAATCAGAAAAAGGTTCTCTGATGAGGACTGTGTCCTGTGTCTTACTAAAACTGAAAACTGTGTTACCTGTCTGAGCTATCAGGGCACTGAACGCACAGAATAACGGAGCACTTCACCGTGCCTCCTGTTATCTGTATCCACGGTCCCCTGGCCTGATCCGCTCCAGACGATAACCACAGGTTTTCAGTACAAAAGACACTAGAACAACCTCAAACAGTGGGCCTAGGCTCGCCAATTTGTTGTAGGTCTGGTTCTGTTTATCGGTTATTGTAGTCGGTTGTGCCTACAATCACCGATATCCAGAATCCTCCCTTCCTTACCACTTTCTGTTCCTAATGCTGATTATCTGTAAATATATATATCTACCGACAACTTAATGAAAACAAGTCTGTTCTAATAAATGAATATTTATTAAACACACCCAAAAGTCTACAACAATAATATATATTTCTAGATAGCACGATAACTAATACACAATCAATAACTGTTACAATGATGTAAAACACCCAGAGTTACTAATACCCACGTTACCTAAATATACATGCACACTATATTAATGATCTAACTATCCCTATAGAAGATAGATAGCAATTCAAGGGTTGATTATAAGAGAGAGAGAGAGAGAGAGTGATAGAGTTATAGGATGATACTTATGCCAGATGTTGATGTCCTATTTAATGTTGGATCCAAGTAGAAAGAGAGAGAGGGTCTTGAATTCACCTCTTTTTATAGTAAAGATTTCACATCCACACCCACATGCAACCCACAACTCCGCCCTTCTCAGGTATCTTCTGTGGCAACTATTTCCAATCACCTCCTGTAATATGCAGTAATAATTCCCTGCCTGCGGATGGCGTACTTGTATCAGGGAAGAAAGTCTTGTGTTAAATAAGTTTTAACACTCTTTGATAGACATCCTGGAGCCAATCTGAAGAACAATGGACTATCAGTCAAACATCATCAGTATTGTCTAGCAATATACATCTCCAAAGGCCGGAGACGGGATGTCTACCTGAAGAGCAATGGCCAATGCTCCAAACCACAAAGGTTGCATACATATGTAAATGACATTGGATTTGACAAACAGCATCTGCATTCAAGATCAACACAGAGGATGTGTATTCAGGGCCAATATCCATTTAGCAAGTAGATGCAACCTTTACTCCTGAAACGAAAGGACATCACACAGAAGAACAATGCTATACATGGTTGAAATATTCAGCTCTCATAAAATCCAATATGGAGTTCAGTGATTCCTATTAATTATGCCATCACTTCCCCCTCAACACTCTATCTATGTATCTATTTCTATCTATCTATCTGTATCTATGTATCTATTTTTATCTATCTATCTATGTATCTATTTCTATCTATCTATCTATGTATCTAATTCTTTCTATCTATCTATTTCTATGTATCTATTTCTATCTATCTATTTCTATCTATCTATATATTTCTATCTATCTATTTCTATCTATTTCTATCTATCTATCTATTTCTATCTATCTATCTATCTATGTATCTATTTCTATTTATCTATTTCTATCTATCTATTTATCTATTTCTATCTATCTATCTATCTATCTATCTATCTATCTATGTATCTATTTCTATTTATCTATTTCTATCTATTTCTATCTATCTATTTCTATCTATCTATCTATTTCTTTCTATCTATCTATCTATCTATCTATCTATCTATCTATCTATTTCTTTCTATCTATCTATCTATTTCTATGTATCTATCTATCTATGTCTTTCTATCTATCTATCTATCTATGTATCTATTTCTATCTATTTCTATCTATTTCTATCTATCCATCTATTTCTATGTATCTATCTATCTATGTCTTTCTATCTATCTATCTATCTATGTATCTATTTCTATCTATCTATCTATTTCTATCTATCTATCTATTTCTATCTATCTATCTATCTATCTATCTATCTATCTATCTATCTATATCTATCTATCTATCTATCTATCTATCTATCTATCTATATCTATCTATATCTATCTATATCTATCTACCGTGTTTCCCCGAAAGTAAGACAGGGTCTTACATTCTTTTTGTGGCCAAAAGTGGCCCCCTGTCTTACTTTCGTGGGGGGCCTTACATTGGAGGCCCCACCATCCATCCATCCATCCACACACTGCAGCCATCCATCCACACATTCCCACACATACAGACAGACACATGCATACACATATATACACATATATACACCATACACACCACACACACATAGCACCGCTTCTTACCGGGTCCGGTGTGGGGTCCCCGATGGTCCTGTGCCGTCCTCTGTGCTCCGGTCCGGTCCCCGAGATGATCCGCTGCCGTCCGCCGTGTTCCGGTGCCGGTCCTAGGCTCCATGGTCCCTGCTCTTCCGGAGTTCAGGCCTAGCTCCGCCCAGGTCATAGTGTGGGCCAATCAGCATAGCGGCGCTCAAGCAAGCGTCATCGGGCGCTTGCCTCTGACGTCAGCGCCGCTATGCTGATTGGCCCACACTATGACCTGGGCGGAGCTAGGCCTGAATTCCGGAAGAGCAGGGACCATGGAGCCTAGGCCCGGCACCGGAACATGGCGGACGGCAGCGGATCATCTCGGGGACCGGAGCACAGAGGACGGCACAGGACCATCAGGGACCCCACACCGGACCCGGTAAGAAGCGGTGCTATGTGTGTGTGGTGTGTATGGTGTGTATATATGTGTATAAATGTGTCTGTACGTGTGTATGTATGTATGTAAACCCCCCCACGTGTTTCCCCGATAGTAAGACCCCCCCGTCCCCCCCACCCTGTCTTACTTTCGGGGAAACACGGTATCTATGAGAGAGAGAGAGAGAGAGAGAGCCGACGAAAGCCGAGACCCGTGGCCGAAAATAGAACCAAGGGCCCGGCTATAGTTCGCGTCAAACACCGCTATTATTCTCTATGGGAAGTGAGGCGCTATTCTGATTGGTCGCTGTGTGCTGACGGCGACCAATCAGAAGACCGCCTCACTTCCCATAGAGATACATAGCTGTGTTTCGGCGAATTTATGGCCGGGCCCCTGGTTCTATTTTCGGCCACGGGGCTCGGCTCTGATCGGTCGTTCCACGGGGCCGGAGACTCGCTTCGCGGCCATTGCTCGCGCCTTAGCAATGCCTCGCAATCATTGCGAGCCGTTGCTGATGCGCGAGCAATCGCCGCAAAGCGGCCATTGCGAGTCTCCGGCCCCGTGGAACGACCGACCAGAGCCGAGCCCCGTGGCCGAAAATAGAACCAGGGGCCCGGCCATAAATTCGGCGAAACACAGCTATGTATCTCTATGGGAAGTGAGGCGGTCTTCTGATTGGTCGCTGTGTGCTGACGGCGACCAATCAGAATAGCGCCTCACTTCCCATAGAGATAGAATGGACGATTTTTCATCCATTCTATCTCTATGGGAAGTGAAGAGGACGTAGGACCCGGAGATGGCGGAAAGAAGACAGAAGACCCCCGAGGCCGGACGAAGAGGATGCCTGGGCCGGACGGAGGACTTCTGGATCGGAGGGATGATCAGATGAAGAAGAAGGCATGCAAGTGATCGATGGCGGTGGGGGCTTAGGGGTGGCGGAGGATAGTAGGTGGCGGGGCGGGCGCCAGCGGCGGGGGGTGTAGGGGTGGGTCCGGAGCAGTGGCTCCGGACCAGTGTACGGTGGGGTGGCGGGGCGGCGAGCGGGGCGCCAGCGGCGGGGGGGGTGTAGGGGTGGGTCCAGAGCATGGCTCCGGACCAGTGTACGGTGGGGTGGCGGGGCAGCGAGGCGGGCGCCAGCGGCGGGGGGTGTAGGGGTGGGTCCGGAGCAGTGGCTCCGGACCAGTGTACGGTGGGGTGGCGGGGCGGCGAGCGGGCGCCAGCGGCGGGGGTGTAGAGGTGGGTCCGGAGCAGTGGCTCCGGACCAGTGTACGGAGGGTGGTGGGGGGCGGCGAGCGGTGTAGGGGTGGGTCCGGAGCAGTGGCTCCGGACCAGTGTACGGTGCGGTGGCGGGGCGGCGAGCGGGGCGCCAGCGGCGGGGGGTGTAGGGGTGGGTCCAGAGCAGTGGCTCCGGACCAGTGTACGGTGGGGTGGCGGGGCAGCGAGCGGGCGCCAGCGGCGGGGGGTTGTAGGGGTGGGTCCGGAGCAGTGGCTCCGGACCAGTGTACGGTGGGGTGGCGGGGCGGCGGAGCGGGCGCCAGCGGCGGGGGGTGTAGAGGTGGGTCCGGAGCAGTGGCTCCGGACCAGTGTACGGAGGGGTGGTGGGGCGGCGAGCGGGCGCCAGCGGCGGGGGGTGTAGGGGTGGGTCCAGAGCAGTGGCTCGGACCAGTGAACGGTGGGGTGGCGGGGCGGCGAGCGGGCGCCAGCGGCAGGGGGGTGTAGGGGTGGGTCCGGAGCAGTGGCTCCGGACCAGTGTACGGTGGGGTGGCGCGGGGCGGCGAGGGGAGGCAGACGGGGCAGAAGAAAGGGGTTGCTCCGGAGCCGCTGCTGTCACCGCCTGGTGACACAGTGCTCCGGAGCAACCCCTCTCTTCTGCCCCGTCCGACGCGGAGTTCAGGCGGGCAGAGTGGCGAGGGGAGCGGGGCGGACAGGGGGCTGGCTGAGCATGGGGCTGTAGTATACCATAGCGGTGTACACTACAGCCCCATGCTCAGGATCGGGGGCATGTTGGTGGCTTTGTTCGCGGGGCAAGGGCTCGCAATGCCCGCTTCGTGGGCAATGCTTCGTGGGGCACGTGCAGAGCGCCAGAGAAAGTGCCGAGCCACGCGAACAAAGCCACGGAAGTAGCGCCGGACGCGACGGAAGTCGCTACGGCAATTATATAATAGATAACCATATGGAATATGTATATATAACATCTAAGTGACGTGTTTGACTCGTTGTCCAAGTATGGTATGAAGTTGAAACCGTCCAAATGTCACTTGTTGAAACCCAAAGTCCAGTACCTGGGATATGTGGTCAGTGCAGAAGGCGTAGCACCTGACCCAGACAAGGTTACAGTCATCAAGAACTGGCCAGCGCCAACCACCTTCAAAGTGGCACATCAATTCTTGGGACTGGTCGGGTACTACAGAAGATTTATCAAGGGCTACACGAAGATAGCAGCGCCCATGTAAGATCTCCTGGTAGGTCAATCCAAGAAAGGCATGATCAGAGGTCCTCCATTTCGATGGGGATCAGAACAAGAAGAGTCTCCAGAAACTGAAAGATGCCTTTACTGGAGAAGAGATTCTAACCTACCCTGATTATAACCTGCCGTTCCTGTTGTACACAGATGCAAGTAATGAAGGCTTAGGAGCAGTCTTAGCCCAAAGACAGCAAGGCAAGGAGAAAGTGATAGCCTATGCCAGCAGAAAGCTCCGTCCCACAGAGAGGAACCCGGAAAATTACAGCTCTTTCAAGTTGGAGTTCCTAGCCCTGGTCTGGGCAATCACAGAACGTTTCAAGCATTACCTGGCGTCCTCCCCGTTCACAGCTTTCACCGACAACAACCCTCTAACCCACTTAGAGACTGCAAAGCTGGGAGCCCTGGAGCAGCGTTGGATGGCAAGATTGTCAAACTATGACTTCACTGTCAAGTACCGGGCAGGTCACTAGAATGGCAACGCAGATGCCCTGTCCAGAATGCCTAATCTCCCAGAAGAAGGAGAAGATACAGATAAACTGGAAAAAATAGAATTACCAGAATTCCACTGTACAAGTACAGCCTCATGTCATCAGGCCAGTCAAAGGCGTAAAGAGAGGATCGTGAACCCGTTACCCCACCATGACTGGAAGAAAACTCAAGCAAATGATCCAGATGTTAGCTTGATCAAAGAGCTGATAACTCAAGAACACTCCAGTCTGAATTCAGATGCTTCACAAGATGCCAAACGCCTGTGGAAGGAGAAAGGAAGGTTATTCGTCTATCAAGGAAAGCTATGCAGACGTTACCTGAACCCCAGAACACATGAACTTATCTGGCAGATAGTAGTTCCAAAAACAAATGTCAAAATGATCCTAGAAGCCTACCACGATGACGCAGGACATTTTGGCTGGAAGAAATTGGAAGCCCTGTTAAAAACCATTTCTACTGGGTCGGCATGAGAGGTTCAATTGAGAGATGGTGCAAGAACTGTGGACCGTGTCACCTGAGAAGAAAAGACCAGCAGAGTCAGAAGGCTCCATTGCAACTAATAATTACCAAGAGACCTCTTGATATTGTAACTTTAGACCATGTGAAGTTAACCCCCAGCAGATCAGGTTACACTTATGCACTCACAATGGTTTACCACTACTAAAGATTCCTCGTAGTAGTACCAGTCAAGGACTTAACCGCAGAAGTAGCAGCCAAAGCGTTCCAGAGTTACTTTTGTCGCCCGCACGGGTATCAAGATCAAGTGTTGACTGATCAAGGACCAGCATTCGAGTCAGAACTGTTTTACGCATTCTTAGGATTGTATGGGTGTAAGAAGATAAGGACCACACCGTATCATCCGCAAACAAATGGTCTATGCGAAAAGATGAACAACATAGTCATCGACATGCTGAAGACTTTACCACTCGATGAGAGAAATCAATGGCAAGAAAAGCTACCTGACCTAGTGGATATCTACAATCACATCCCTGTCAGTTCAACTAGCTACGCACCAGCTTACTTAATGCGAGCAAGACCAGGAAAACTTCCAATCGACTTAGAGATGGGAACAGTAGAACCAACCCAAGATTCTGCAGATGAAGTTTGGAATTCTCTTCGCGAAGAACAATACAGAAAAGTCCAAGAGAGTGTTGAAAGAAATCTAAATCAGAGCAGAAGCAGGCAAGAACATGACTTCAATAAACACACCTCAGCAGAACCCTTAACACCAGGTGAATTAGTTCTTAAGAGAAAGAGAAAAACAAACAAACTAGATGACCATTGGGAATCAGAACCATACACAGTAATGCCATCTAATTTTGACAATTCCAAGACTTGTGTAATCAGCAAAGATCAAGGAAGAACAACTGCAACTGTATCAAGAGACCATCTAAAGAGATGTCCTGATCAATTGAAAACCAAACAAGTAATCTATCCCTCAGTAACAGCTGAAGAACCAAAACAAGATTTAGTCCATACTGAAACCGGAGATTTACCAGCAGACTGGCCTCAATGCAACGGAGTATTTATTATACCAGTTATTTCATTCTATCAACCTGTAGAAGAAACAGACCCAAGAAGGCAAGAAGAACCCGTTCAATTGCAAGAAATGCAGCCTGTTATACCTGGACCTAAGATTCCTATAATTGGTGAACCTGTCAGTCCCTTAGAAAGATTACATGCCTACTACGGTATACCAGAATCACGTAGATCCAAAAGAGGAAGAGTGTGTGCACGCACTACACCAGAAGCAGACTTAGACACGCCAATACTGCGCAGATCTACATGTAGTACCTTTGGACAGTTACACTTATAGTGATCCTAAACCCACAAACTGACCCCCCCCCGCATCTTTAGACCTGTCCCTGCACCCCCTTTTATCATTTCTAGCCATCCCTTTTGCAGAAAAAAATCGATTTTGTAAAGTAGAGAAAAAGTTATATTTACTTTGTCCTGTGTGAGTTCTCTGTTTCTGAGGAAGCCGCAAATAGGCAGGCCTGTGTGCTGCTGCCTTGTAATTATGCACGCCCCTCTCTGCTTGCTGCCTAGCATGGAGCCTGGCCGCATCATGATAGGGGGCGGGGCTCCGGCATGACGCGTTTTAGCCCCACCCCTTTCATGACGTGGCCAGGCTCTTACCAAGGCAGCAACCTGAGAGGGGCGTGCATAATTACAAGGCAGCAGCAGACAGGCCGCGCCCATTGCGGCTTCCTCAGAAAGAGAGAACTCACATAGGACAAAGTAAATATAACTTTTTCTCTACTTTACAAAAGCGATTTTTTTTTTCTGCAAAATGGATGGCTAGAAATGATAAGAGGGGGTGCAGGGACAGGTATAAAGATGCGGGGGGGTCAGTTTGTGGGTTCAGGATCACTTTAAGATACAGAGAATAAATAGTACAGCATCAATCTGAACAAATGTAAATAAGTGACCTTAGTCCGCACGTGTAAATACTAGTGTATAGAAGGGTGGAGGAACTGGGCACAGCCCCAAGCATATCAAGTTGGGAAGAGAAAGTGCCTGGGGTAGAGAAAGAAGGTTAGACCCGGCCTCCTAAGCAGAGACACCCATAGGGAATTTGTGTAAAGTTTAAAGTGTGTACCCGTAAATGTGTTTAAGCGATCAGAGACTTTACTGCTGGACTTTACCCTTTTCCCATTTGTTTGAACCCGGACTATGGTCACAGGACTAGTGTGACAAAAACTGCTTTTCCTTCCTTTTTTCCCAGCCTGCGGCAGATGGACTAGTGCCGTAACGACTGCTTTTTCATATTATTCTCTTTCTTTTTCAGTGATTTTTGTGAATTTTGACTTTAAGACTCTGTAAATAGCGGTTATTAAATGTATATAAATTGTTTAAAGCTGTAAACAAAAACTTTTGCTCAGTCTGGGAGAACTGAGGTTAACTAATTGGGAATGTGGCACCCTGTGCAGGTCACCACAGGATCTCTTGGGACATGGATGGATAGTACACAGCAAACACACCCCACTAACAAACAACACCTTTCACCCCAGACCAGTAGGGGGAGCTCCACTGGTTGCCTTAAGCCAGTTTCCCCTATAAATACGGGTCCTGGAGGGAGAAACACCAGAGTGTGCAGTCACTACAGAACTGTAAGCAGCTGAGTGAGCTGACCTGGTACTGGAGCCACGCTAGGCCCATACCAGAGACACCTGAGAAAGTGGTAGATCCTCAGAGTAAGGGTCACAGGAAAAACAGAGAAAAGAGTACAAGAAGGGGCAGAGGAGTCATACCGACTCACCCTAACAGAGTTCCGGTCACTGGGTCCGAGCTACAAGGAGACAGTATAGACTTTGCAGAGAAACCAGGACTACAAATAGGGGGTTTAGCTCCCGGACACCCAAAGCACCACCAAATGAGAGCCCGGAGTCTAAGGCCTGACAGGAATCCCATAGAGTGCCCTCAGTGCAGCAAATCCGGATGTGAAGACACACGCAGAAAGTGCAGTAACGGTCTGGTCGGGTTTTATGCCTGCCAGCCTCCAGCAGAAGTAACAGACACAAGGAAGCCTACAACCCTGCTTGCTGTGGAAAGTCCTGAAGTGTTTACCTCATCTCCGGTCGAGTGTGCCCGCCAACATCAGTAAAGGTACCAAAAGACTTTATGTGTGCGTGTCCCTCCTTCCAGTCGCACTACACCGACCACGCTACCCTATTCCCTCGAACTCCATTAACTGCCCCGGGGAACCCCCGCTCATCCTGTAGGGAGCGGTTCCATCTAGCTGCCGCACATCACCCCGGAGGCCCAAAGCAGCGCCGGTGCTATCACCGGACCCCTACAGGTGGCGTCACGACAGACATTTTATCTCCATCATCCCCTTTATCTTTTCATCTGCATTCCATTCCAGGCCCACGGCCTCAGGCACCGCCACCCGTGACTACCCCCTCAGAGACCTGCGCCTGAGTGACCGAGTACCCCACGGGCCTAGGCCGGACACATACATTGCTCCATTTTGTGGCTGTGTACAATGGAACAATGTGTCCATGATTTCACTGCAACCAGAGATCTGTGACCAATATATCTGTGTGTGTAACGTGGCCTTTACATTTTCTTATGTTAATTAGCCACAGACTAGTCAGCTTCTGGGCCATAAATGATTTGATAAGTTCCCTTTAAAGAGGACCTGTCACCAACCATACATGGTGATCTAATTACAGCACTGAATGCAGCATGTCTGCTGCATTCAGGCAAGGGGTCCTCACGCACTTGAGCCTCCCTGTACCCCGAGATAATACACTTTGAAAACTTACATAGTGGAGCCAAATAGGAGGTGGCTTGTGGCTGGAGCCAAAGGGCAGTTTCAAACCCCCTGTATGTTTAATCCGCACACCGCCGCCTCCCTGATGCCAATCATTTTCTCCCAAGCCCTTTGGCTCCAGAGAGCAGAGGAGCTTCCTCCTTTGCCCACTGTAGAAGAGTGATCAGTCATCACCCAGCAAGCTCATCACACTGGTACAGAAAGGAGGAAGGAGGAGGAAGCTCCACAGGAGCCTGCTGCTATAAGGATGTGGTGGGGAAGCATCTGAGGAAGACATAGCCCCGGGGGAGCGGATGGAAGTTGAGTATGATCAGTTGTTTTTTTTTTTTTTAACTGAGAGCAGCAGGGTGGGGATTAGATATACCATGGTGGATATGCAGACTGTATATGGAGGCTGGCTGACTGTATATAGAGGCTTTGCTGACTGTATATAGAGGCTTTGCTGACTGTATATAGAGGCTGTGCTGACTGTATATAGAGGCTGTGCTGACTGTATATAAAGGCTGTGCTGGGGTATATAGAGGCTGTGCTGAATGTATATAGAGGCTGTGCTGGGGTATATAGAGGCTGTGCTGACTGTATATAGAGGCTGTGCTGACTGTATATAGAGGCTGTGCTTGGGTATATAGAGACTGCTGACTGTATATAGAGGCTGTACTGGGGTATATAGAGGCTGTGCTGACTGTATATAGAGGCTGTGCTCGGGTATATAGAGGCTGTGCTGGGGTATACAGAGGCTTTGCTAGAGGTATATGCAGGCTGTGATGGCTGTATACGGAGGCTGTGCTGGGGTATACGGAGGCTGCTGCTGAGGTATATGGAGACTGCTGTTGTGCTGTATAGAAAATATGGAAGCTGTGCTGGGCTATATATACTATTTGGAGGCTGTGCTGGGCAGTATATATAATATGGAAGCTGTGCTGGACTGTATATATTATTTGGAGGCTGCTGCTGGGCTACCACAGCTTCCAAATAATATATACAGCCCAGCACAGCCTCAAAATAATATATATAGTCCAGCACAGCTTCCATATTATATGTACAGCCCAGACAGATTCCAAATAGTATATATAGCCCAGCATAGCCTCCAAATAATATATACAGCCCGCAGCCTCTATATTATATATACAGCCCGGCAGTCTCCATATGATATATACAACCCTGGACAGCCTCTATATTATATATACAGCCCACTCAGGAGCCTCTATATTAAATATACACAGCCTGCAGCTTTCTATATTATATTCATGAATCATAGTATGTGTTAAAGGGGCCCACTGAGACTGTTTCGCCCGGGGCCCACAAAAACCTGGAGCCGGCCCTGCGTGTACTAATACATTTGATGCCACTTTCAGCACTCCATACAATCCTCTGAGAGTTAAAATTCAGCTGCTCCCTAAATGCAGAGAATAAATCAATTTTGGAGCCCTCCAGCAGAGTGCAGCCTGCCGGCTCTCTTGTTGTATGCATATTTTCAATAAATGACATACAATTAGGATAAGTGGAACACTTACCGTAATTATAATTGTTACCTGCAGGGTTTCCCAGCTGTGTGCTACCTGACACATATTAAATTTGCACCATAAACTTTAACACACAAGCTAACAGCACAAGCTGCACACAGATGTTATTACTTTTAATGGTTCAAATAAAATTTTTCAAGAAAACATTCAACTAAAAACTAAACTTCAAACGTTAAATCTTCACATTACATTTCACTGATGGTTTCGTGTAAATATCAGTAAATTGTAAATGTCGATCATATGTGAGATGATGGGGAATAATCAGCTGACTATCACCTACTTTTAACTGTTTTCATGATGCTAAAATTCTATGTACAGCTGCTGGTCTGTTTCGATAATAATTATGGCATTGCATTGCAGGGACATTGAGAACACTGTTGCCTGCAGTACTAACCACTGACCACCAGGGGCCACTATCCCAGCCACCCCCCCACCCTTCATTGCTCTTTTATAAACTTTTATTGGAACTTGTGTGCAGGATAGGTAGGTATATACTCATTTCAGAAAGGAGATACAAAAACAGCTCTTTTATTGAGACTTTTGCATGTCAAACAGATTCTATTCTTGTTTGGGCTGCACTTTTACTACACCAGATGGAGCTAGGGCTGGGGGTGTGGTGTAAGCAACCAAGAGGAAGTGCATCACAGCAAGTTGGTGATCATGACCATCTTGGTATAGGAATGTAAAAGCTAGAAGAGGGAGGACATGTCATGGGAAGACAAAGACCTCTCTGAATGACAGAAAATACTATTCCACTTCAGTATTTCAGGCAAAGGAGAAGTGTCCACTGATAACATCGACTGGAGGTCCCTCCAGCAAACCAGCAGTGGAACCAAGCACCAGTTGGAGACTTGCCCCTCCTGCTTACGTGGTCGTTGGCTGGACAAGCGCATCTCTGCAGTGTTACAGTTACCAGTCAGGGCCGTATTTGGAGTTCCTGCTGCCCTAGGCACTGTCAGCGGCCGCCGTTCCCCCCCGTCACGGCTCCTCCCCTGTTGTGGCCCCTCCCCCATTGCAGCTCCTCCCCCATCACAGCTCCTCCCCCCCCCGTTGCGGCCCCTCACCCTGTCACTGACAATCTTCCCCCCAGTCGCAGCCTTCCCCCTCAAGCTTCATGTAGCTTCTCCCCCCACATTTCATCATGTAGTACATATAAAAGGTTCGTCCAACCACACTACAAAGACATACTGATAGGATGTTTACATTGTGAGCCCCAATGGGGACAGTGTTGATGATGTATGTAAAGTGCTGTGGAGTTCATAGTGTAATATTAATGCAAAAAGTATTATTCTTAATATTATGTCACAATACCAGGATCTGAGGATCTTGTATTTCAAGGTCAGGGACTCTCTGATGCCATGTTGCTGCCTGTTTCGCTGTCGTCCTCTTTTGACACTGCAGTGCGGTGGACAAGAGAGCATTAACTGGTTAATAACAAGAAGTATGGTGTGTGTACTAACTGAGCCATACACCCTCCCCATACCATGTCCAGCAGATATTGTAGGATTACTATATGGATTTTAGTATTAGGGTACGGACACACTGGCGTGAAACTCGGATGAGTGCAATGTGTGATTTTATCGCATTGTACTCGAACCAATGTTAATCAATGTCTGAGAGCAGATTGGCGAGTGTCGGACGCTTTTTTCTCAGCCAGATTCAGGATGAGAAAAAAGTTGCAACATGCTGCGACAGTCTGCAATTCACGTACAAGACTCGCCAATTTAAGTCTATGGTTCTGACAAAATTACATACCGCACACTGACAGCACAAGGACCATCCGAGAGACATCATTTTTTTTCACTGATACATTATCATTCTGTAACTGAGAACACTGTAAAATGTTCCTGTAAATGATTCTACAGTAATAGCTGCTGAGGAAAGAACAGATTGCACACGGATGTGATCTGAGAGAAATGTCGGACACTTGCACAGCAGTTGGATGCCAAACGGACCAAAAAACTGATGACACTCATCCGACTCTCCTGGATGAGAAACAGACCAAATTTAAGGCGGAGGGAGACAGTGTACCACCATGTCCTCAGCTCCCTGCTGTGCGCAGACAGTGTAGCATCATGTCCTCAGCTCCGTGCTGTGCACAGACAGTGTACCACCATATCCTCAGCTCTCTGCTGTGCACAGACAGTGTACCACCATGTCCCCAGCTCCGTGCTGTGCACAGTGTACCACCATGTCCTCAGCTCTGTGCTGTGTACCAACATGTCCTCAGCTCCGTGCTGTGTACAGACAGTACCACCATGTCCTCAGCTCCGTGCTGTGCACAGTGTACCACCATGTCCCCGGCTCCATGCTGTGTACAGTGTACCACCATGTCCCCTGCTCCGTGCTGTGTACAGTGTACCACCATGTCCTCAGCTCTGTGCTGTGTACCACCATGTCCTCAGCTCCATGCTGTGCACAGACAGTGTACCACCATGTCCTCAGCTCTGTGCTGTGCACAGACAGTGTACCACCATGTCCCCAGCTCCGTGCCGTGCACAGTGTACCACCATGTCCTCAGCTCCGTGCTGTGCACACACAGTGTACTGTACACTGTCTGTGCACAGCACAGAGCTGAGGACATGGTGGTATACTGTGCACAGCACGGAGCTGGGGACATGGTGGTACACTCTCTGTGCACAGCACAGAGCTGGGTACATGGTGGTACACTGTGCACAGCACAGAGCTAGGGAGATGGTGGTACACTGTCTGTGCACAGCACAGAGCTGAGGACATCCCAGAAGAGACAGACAGGCCACAGAAGGGTGGCGGGACAACACTGAGCCCACCTGGAAGAACTACAACTCCCAGCACCCAACACACTGCCCAGAAATCATATAGGACAGGCAGAAGAACTACAACTCCCAGCATGCCACACCCTGACAACACAGGAAAGTGGCGGCAGCTGCATGGGGCAGACACGGTACAGCTGCCAATATCACCACACAGTGCCAGTCACAGCCCCAGTCCTCCTGCACCCCCGTCCTCCTCTCCTCTGTCCCTCCTGCTGCTTCTATATCCTCCTGCACCCCCATCCTCCTCTTCTCTGTCCCTCCTGCTGCTCCTCTATCCTCCTGCACCCCCATCCTCTCCTCTGTCTTTCCGCACCCCCGTCCTCCTCTCCTCTGTCCTCCTGCACCCCTGTCCTCCACTCCTCTGTCCTTCTGCACGTCCGTCCTCCTCTCCTCTGTCCTCCTGCACCTTTGTCCTCCTCTGTCCTCCTGCACCCCAGTCCTCCTCTCCTCTGTCCTCCTGCACTTCCGTCTTCCTCTCCTCTGTCCTCCTGCACCCCTGTCCTCCTCTCCTCTGTCCTCCTGCACACCCATCCTCCTCTCCTCTGTCCCTCCTGCTGCTCGGCTGTCCTCCTGGACCCCCGTCCTCCTCTCCTCTGTCCTCCTGCACCCTGTCCTCCTCTTCTCTGTCCCTCCTGCTGCTCCTCTGTCCCCCTTGTTCTGCCCCTCTTTCCTCTTCTCCTGTCCCCTTGTTTCTGTCCCCCTGCACCTCTGTTCTCTTTTCCTCGATCCCCCTGTTTCTGTCCTCCTGCCCCTCTGTCCCCCTGTTTCTGTCCTACTGCCCCTCTGTCCCCCTGTTTCTGTCCTTCTGTCCCTCTGTCCCCGTTTCTGTCCTTCTGCCCCTCTGTCCCCGTTTCTGTCCTTCTGCCCTTCTGTCCCGTGTTTCTGTCCTTCTGCCCCTCTGTCCCCGTTTCTGTCCTTCTGCCCTCTGTCCTTCTTCCTCTCTGTCCTCTTCTCTTCGGTCCCAATGCGCCTCTGTCCTCTTCTCCACGGTCCCCCTGTGCCTCTGTCCTCTTCTCCTCGGTTTCCCCTGCCCTCTGTCCTCTTCTCTCGGTCCCCTGCGCCTCTGTCCCCTGCGCCTCTGTCCTCGTCTCGCCTTCCCCTCCTCTGTCCCTGCGCCTCTGTCCCCCTTCTCCTCCTCTCCCCCTGCGCCCTCTGTTTCTCTTCTCCTCCATCCCCCTGCGCCTCTGTCCTCTTCTCCTCCGTCCCCTCACATGGCCTCCGGACTGCTAGCAATCCCCCCCCCCCTGCTTCTCACTTGGCTGCCCCCCAGGTCAACATCTGCCAGTCAGCCCCTTGGGGTCAGGTTCCCTTTAGCAGAAGGACAGCAGAGGTGAGCAGGACTATGACCTCTGACACCACACCTGAGCCACAAATCACTGGATGTGGGGATCTCTCTTTCCCCTGTCCTGCCAGTGCTGCTGTCCAGTGTTATCTGTAGCTCCATCATGTTAGGAGAGCTGCTCACCTCATCTCAGTGTCAGGATCTGCTGAGGTGAACAGTGCGCTCTGAACTCTGCCTGTGATGGAGTTATAGATATAACACTGGACAGTGCAGCAATCATCAGGATATGAGGCAGAGTTATTAGCACAGCCTGTCCAGAGATCAGCACTTCCCTACCTGGTGGTTCAGTGCTCAGTGTTATCTGTATCTCCATCGCAGGCACAGGTCGGGAGCGCACTTAGTGGTGGGTTTACACGCCGCGATATCTGCGTCCAACTCCGACCCAACTCCGACAAAAAGTCACGTGGGTCGCGAGTTGGAGCCGATATCGTGTGCGCGTTGTACGGTTTGAGTGTACAACGCGATGCTGGAACGATGCCAAAACGATATCGGAGTTGAATAGCTGAGCTATTCAACTCCCCGATATCGCATGGCCGTTGTAGCAGCATCGCAGCGTGTGACAGCCCAACTCCGATGTGTACTCGCACCTCACCCATTAACTCCCATGTTAAATGGTCGTTACTGGGTTGGTGACAGTACACATCGGAGGGACGTTGTTTCCCAATATCGCAGCGTGTAAACCGCCGATGCGATATCGGGAAAAGGGCTGAAAAAATGTGCGCTCCCGCGCCGTTGTCTCCGATATCGCCGCGATATCGGGACGTGTAACCCCACCATAGGACTTTCACTTTCCCCTCTTCTGACTAAGTAGTAGTGAATGTGCTGCAGCACAGGGAGACTCGAGCTTCATATTCCTGAGTATGGTGGCACCCAGCACCACCCGACACCAGGTAGCACCAGACATCCGGCACACAGTGCATCTGTGTGACTGCAGGGGATCGCATACACGCATGGCCGGCTCTAGATATGTGCGACCTGTGCGACGGCACAGGGCGCCTGCCGCCAGACTTCACAGGGGGCGCCGCAGAGAGACATCAACTTTCACTTTTTACTCCTGCCGCAACAGGAGAGGAAAGCTTAGAGGTAGGGAGCACATCCTCTGTGCTCTGGGCGCCCTCCCCTCCCTCTGTGCTCCATGTCCTGTGTCCCGTTTTCACCAGAGAGGAGGGGGAGGGGCACTGCAGGGTCCCGACCAGAGAAGCTGCTGACAAACACCTTAGGCTACTTTCACACTACGATTTTTTAAAATCCGATGCTGTCCGATATAAATCGGACAGCATCGGATTCTTCTGATGCCTGGAATCAGATGCCAAATAGGCATCCGATTCCGACATTTTATCTGATGCCTGCCCTCACCTCCCTCCTGTCAGCTGTCATCAGCTGTCTCTCCCCCGGTGCTCCAATATGGTCCCCGGTCCTCCCCTCTTCTCCCGCGGTCCTCCATTGCGCTCCCCCTCTTGTCCCCCTCCTCTCCTCTTGTCCTCCTCCTCTCCTCTTGTCCCCCTCCTCTCCTCTTGTCCCCCTCCTTTCCTCTTGTCCTCCTCCTCTCCTCTTGTCCTCCTCCTCTCCTCTTGTCCTCCTCCTCTCCTCTTGTCCTCCTCCTCTCCTTTTGTCCTCCTCCTCTCCTCTTGTCCTCCTCCTCCTCTCCTCTTGTCCTCCTCTCCTTTCTCACCTGTCAACGACTCCTGCACGGTCCCGCGCGTCTCCCGGTATCTTGCTGTTCTGTCTTCTGTGCTGCCAGGACCTCTCGTGATGTCACAATCACATGACTGCCGGCTATTGGTTCCTGGCAGTCATGTGATTGTGACATCACGGCAGGTCTTGTCAGCACAGACGGCAAGATACCTGGAGACACCGGAGACGCCGGGAGACGCCGGGGGCCTCGTGGACAGGTGAGCATAGATTTTTTTTTTTTTTATTAACCCATTCATTCACTTTTGGAGCGATTTTAGTGTACTGAGCATGCTCAGTACACTAAAATCGGTCCGAGGAGACATCAGATGTTTCCTCGGACCCTGCTCCATAGGGCCCCATGTCAAATTGATCGGGTCAGATCAGATGTGCACTAAATGCCATCCGATTTGGTCCGATCCGAGTTTGTCAGATTTTATTTTCGGTGCTAAAATCGGAGCAGGCTCCGATTTTAGCACCGATAATAAAATCGGACAGAATCGGATCGGACCAAATCGGATGGCATTTAGTGCACATCCGATTTGGTCCGATGCCCATAGGGCTTCATGGGGCCCAAAATCGGTCCGATGTTGTCCGATTTTTATCGGACAGCATCGGAACTGATAAAATCGTTATGTGAAAGCAGCCTTACCCACCAGCTCCAGGAGTCACAGGAGAAAAGGCCTCTATGTAGGCGAGGGTAATGTAGTGTGTGTGTGTGTGTTCCAAATGTGTCTGATGTATGCCTTTGTGTGTGTGTGTGTGTATGTATGCCAGTGTGTGTGTGTATGTTTGCCAGTGTGCTTGTCTGTGCCAGTGTGTGTCTGTGTGTGTGCCAGTGTGTGTGTGTGTCTGTGTGAGTATGTGTGCCAGTGTGTATGTATGCCAGTGTGTGTGTCTGTGTGCAAGTGTGTGTGTGTGTGTCAGTGTGTGTCTGTGTGTGTATGTGTGCCAGTGTGTGTATATGTGTGTGTGTGTCTGCATGAATGTGTGCCAGTGTGTGTGTGTATGTGTCTGTGTGTATGCATGCATGTGTATGTGTGACAGTGTGTGTGTATGTTTGTGTCTGTCTGTATGTGTCCCAGTGTGTGCATGTGTGTGTGTCTGTGTGTGTCTGTATGTTTGCCAGTGTGTGTGTATGTGTGTATATGTCTGCAATTGTGTGTGTTAGTGTGTTTGATGTGTGTCAGTGTGTGTGTGTGTGTGTGTGTGTGTGTGTGTGCCAGTATGTGTGTATGTGTGTGTGTATCTGTGTGTGCCAGTGTGTGTGTGTATGTGTGCCAGTGTATGTGTGTGTTTGTGTATGTGTGTGTGTCAGTGTGTGTGTGTGCATGTCTGTATGTGTGCCAGTGTGTGCGTATGTGTGCCATTATGTGTGTATGTCTAAAAAAGGGGTGAGAATGCGCAACATAGGGTCTTATCCTTAGGAGACAGGATTATTAAGGTGAAAATTAGGAACTGCTCACCTGATTAGGTTGTGTAGCACACAACCGGCGTGATCGCTCAGAACAATACAGCTGCTGCCAGGACCGTACCTCCACAGGTCACTGTGGTCACAATAAGCTTCCAATAAGACAAAGTACCTCGTGGTCCGAGCTGCTGTGTTCATATGATAGAAAGACCAGATACAGCGGTATGTCTGGGTATAGTAGTAGCTGTTTATTTTCCGACGCGTTTCAGAGTCATATCCCAAACTCCTTCCTCAGGGAACATCAAGATTACAATGAAGGAAAGCCTTTATAACATGGAAAACGGCGCGAAAATTACGTTGGATGTTTACCTACGTCACATCCAACGTAATTTTCGCGCCGTTTTCCATGTTATAAAGGCTTTCCTTCATTGTAATCTTGATGTTCCCTGAGGAAGGAGTTTGGAATATGACTCTGAAACGCGTCGGAAAATAAACAGCTACTACTATACCCAGACATACCGCTGTATCTGGTCTTTCTATCATATGAACACAGCAGCTCGGACCACGAGGTACTTTGTCTTATTGGAAGATTATGTGTGTATGTGTACCAGTGTGTGTCTGTGTGTATGTGTGCCAGTATGTGTTTGTGTGCCACCGTGTGTCTGTGTACCGGTGTGTGTGTGTGTGTGTGTGTACAGTATTGTGTGCTGTCTATCTCTCTATCATTTATCTATCTACCTATTTATCTATCATTTATCTATCTATTCTACCTATTATCTATTAGGCTAAGGCCACACTTAACAGTGCACCCATGTTAGCCGGATCACGCTAGACCAGAGCCCAGCCTGCTGTAACGCTGAACACTAATGTCGGGTGCTTCCTGTGAATGCTGCACCATAGAAACTCGCTGTTTACTATGGTTACAGCTTCACACTGCCTGGGACTTCCTGTGAAGCTGTAACCATAGTAAACAGCGGGTTTATGTGATCTGGCTAACGTGGGTGCACTGTTAAGTGTGGCCCTAGCCTTATCTATCTATTGTCTACTCCTTCTATATATTATCTATCCCTATATCTATGTATAATCTATCTATTTTATTTTAAGAAAAAAGGAGCAGCAAAACCTTTTAAAGAAAAAAGGGTGCAAAGCCCTAAGGCTGGGGTCACACTTGGGCTGGGACCCACGTTTCCAGGCAGCGCTAAAAACGTTGGAATTTCTGCCGTAACAGACACCGTTAATGGTGCTTCCTCGCAACGGGGCCCCATAGAAACCCATAGTTTACCTTGGATGCAGCCACTCCAGGACAGCTGCTTTTCAACAGCCCACAGGAAAACACTGTCAGCAGGTCAGTGATACCAATGGAAGAGAGGATCTGTAATAGGAGACTGTGTCGAATGCAGAGAACAGGTCTAGAAGGAGGAGGACGGAGAACTGTCTGTCAACGTTGGCCGTGAGTAAATCGCTGGTTGATGGTCACCAGGTTTTCGGACAGGACCGAAAACCTGGCGATGGTCACCCGGTGGACACGCAGCATCGCTGCGTGTGACACCGGGAGACGCGCGATCAGCCAGCTCCCAGCGCCTCTCAGCAAGCGCTGGGAGCTGGTATCCATGGTAAACTGCGGGTATCTAGGTAGCGCGCGCTGCCTAGATACCCGATGTATACCTTGGTTATACCTTGGTTACCAGCCTTCTCCGCTCACTGGCTGGTATCCATGGCAAACTGCGGGTATCTAGGCAGCGCGCGCTGCCTAGATACCCGCAGTTTACCATGGATACCAGCCTGCTCCCGTTAACTGCAGGCTGGCAGCAGGTGCAAGACATTGTGGAAACGATATTTAAATCATTTTCACGATGTCGCTAGTCCACTGATCGCTGGTGAGTCTGCCTGTGTGACAGCTCAACAGCGATCAGCCATCAATGTCACCAGCGATCAGATCGCTGACGACATTGACGCGTGCGACGGCCCCTTAAGTGATGACATCTGAGTGCAGTGCGATGCTCCTCACTCACACACACACTCACACACACTTATATGGGTGTGAGTGAGCCAAGACTCGCTGACATTCGCAGCATGCTGACATTTTTTTCCTCAGTTAGGATTTTCTCACATTGCACTTGTGCGAGTCACACTCTAGTGTAACTCTACCCTTAGTGTGAGCTCACATGTAATAAAATTAATGTGGATTTGAGGTGCAGATTCTTCAGCACAAATTTAATGGCATTTATTGTACAATACATGTGAGGAAATCAATTTTCTTAGGCTATGAAAAAATGGCCTCCTCTACGCGTTTGTGCCCTGGTAACCAAAGTAAAAATTCAGTAGGGTGGGGGCACCAAAGGGCAGTTTTGCACAAGGCACCATTCAGGCTAGGGCCGGCCCTGCATACACGCACTGTCTATCAGCCATGTCCTGGCTGGCACTGCCTGTACTGTGCACAGACAGGCAATTTCCTTGCCAGGACATCGTGGTCAGTGCGCACACAGAGCTATGCATCCCGCCGCTCGCCATCAGGCAACTCGCTCAGCTCATTTCACATACCGCTGTCGCTGAACCTCCGGCAATGTGGCTGCGTGGGAACTTTCAAATCCTCCTCCAGTCCTTACTCCATGATGTGGGAGGCCCCTGCAGCAATACTTGAGGTGGGGGCGGGCGTGGTCTGATGGGGTGGGCGGGGCTTAGGGGGCGGGGCGGTCCAACCAGACCCCGGAGGTTAATTAAAAAAAAAAAAAAAGAACTTGTTCAGCCGCTGCCCTCCCCGCATCCCCGGCGCCCTAGGCACGTGCCTACGAGTGCCTAAGGGCAAATACGGCCCTGTTACCAGTACCACGTTGGTGAATCCTGAGCTCTGGCTGACCACAGGAATCTTGGTGGGAGCGTACATGTGTGGCACCCTGTGCAGGTTACCACAGGATCTCTTGGGACATGGATGGAAAGTACACAGCAAGCAGACCCTACTAACAGACAACACCTTTCACCCCAGACCTGTAGGGGGAGCTCCACTGGTTGCCTTAAGCCAGTTCCCCTTATAAATACAGGTCCTGGAGGGAGAAACACCAGAGTGTGCAGTCACTACAGAACTGTAAGCAGCTGAGTGAGCTGACCTGGTACTGGAGCCACGCTAGGCCCATACCAGAGACACCTGAGAACAGTGGTAGACCCTCAGAGTAGGGGTCATAGGACCAGGAGAGAAGCAAGTACCAAGCAGGGGCAGAGGAGTCATTCCGACTCACCCTAACAGCGTTCCAGTCACTGGGTCCGAGCTACAAGGACACAGTAATTGCCTTGCAGAGAAACCAGCACTAAAATAGGGGGCTTAGCTCCCCGAACACCCGAAGCACCACCAAATGAGAGCCCGGAGTATCAGGCCTGACAGGAGTCCCATAGAAGTGCCCTCAGTGCAGCAAATCCGGGTGTGCAGAGTCGCACAAGAAAGTGCAGTAATGGTTTGGTTAGGTTTCATACCTGCCAGACTCCAGCAGAATAACGGACATTAGGAAGCCTACAACACTACTTGCTGTGGAAAGTCCTGAAGTGTTTTACCTCTTCCCCGGTCGAGTGTACCCTTCCACATCAGTAAAGGATTCATCAATGTACCCTGAGGAAGGTGCAAGGTGTGCACCGAAACACGTTGGTAGAGTGTGAAGGAATAAAGGAGGTGATGAATGAAGTAATGTCTTCCCAGTGCATCTTTTGAAGCAGCAGCGCGAACCGTGAGACACCATTGCTTTCGAGCTATCTGTTTCCCACATGCACGTGGAGGTTCTGCAGCAGCTGTAACTCAGGCATTCAAGCTGGTTGTGGGTTATTGTAGCGCTCAGGCTATGGGGTACTCAGGTGTCAGGCTGCAAAAGAGTTCAGCGGCCGCGCCTGACCCCATGTCCTGGGCCTATCTTCCAAAAA
>JARQOC010002543.1:0-24135 GCA_033576535.1 Allobates femoralis | reverse complement strand
GGGAGGAACTTTGAAGAAGGAGCGGCGGGCAAAGGACGGCGTGGCAGGGGGGAGGAGGGAGGACAGAGCAGCAGGGGGAGGAGGATGGAGGACAGCGCGGCAGGGGGGAGGAGGACGGAGGATGAAGCAGCGGGATGGGGGAGGACGGAGCAGCACAGGCAGGGGGAGGATGGAGGATGGAGTGGCAGAGGGGAGGAGGACAAAGGAAGGAGGAGGAAGCAGTGGGGTGGAGGAGGATGGAGCGGCACAGGCAGGGGGAGGACGGAGCAGCAGGGGGAGGATGAAGCACAGAGTGGCGGGGGGGAGGAGGATGTAGGATGAAGAGGCAGGGTGGGGGAGGACGGAGCAGCACAGGCAGGGGGGACGGAGGATCGAGTGGCGGAGGTGAGGAGGACAACGGAAGGAGGAGGAAGCGGTGGGGGAGGATGGAGCGGCACAGGCAGGGGGAGGACGGAGCAGCAGGGGGAGGACAGAGCGGCAGGGGAAGGACAGAGTGGCAGGGGAAGGACAGAGCGGCAGGGGGAGGACAGAGCGGCACGGGGAGGACGAAGCACAGAGCAGCGGGGGAGAGGAGGATGGAGGACGAAGCAGCTGGGGTGGGGAAGGCCGGAGCAGCACAGGCAGGGGGAGGACGGAGGATGGAGGGGAGGAGGACAAAGGAAGGAGGAGGAAGCGGTGGGGTGGGGGAGGATGGAGCGGCACAGGCAGGGGGAGGACAGAGCACAGAGCGAGGATGGAGCACTGTACGGCAGCTCAGTGGTTAGCAGAGTATACAGGGGATCAGTGGGTAGCAGAGTATACGGTGGTTAGCACTGTGCGGTGGCTCAGTGGTTAGCACTGCATGGTGGCTCAGTGGTTAGCACTGCGCGGTGGCTCAGTGGTTAGCACTGTGTGGTGGCTCAGTGGTTAGCACTGTGCAGTGATTAGCACTGCGCGGTGGCTCAGTGGTTAGCACTTGTGGCGCCCCGCAACGAGTGCGTCACAAGGGAGTATTGCAGCCGCAATATTCTCTTGACAAAGCAGTGCAATAGTTAACTCTGAGATCCAACCCAACATACAACACCTAGAACAGGGGACCAATCATAGGTCCTGGTGGGTGGAGTGTTAGGGTAGTGTAGGAGAACACACAATAGTCTAGAGCAGTTTAGAACAGAATCTAGACCCGAGAACACAGAACTTGGAGAGGAGCGGGGGCTCCGCACCCCGTGCGGGCCCCTGGGCCGTCACCGGTCGGGTGTCAGCACCTGAGGCCTTAACCACCGGGAATGGGCATATCTACACGGGTTCCCAAAAGACTCCCGTGCCCACAACTCACAGCCGGTTCACTGGTACCGAAGCTGGCAGCAGTTCACCTCTGTCACGCGAACCAGCCCCGTGGAGGAGCAGCTTTATAGGAGCACCCCACCACCAGCCAGTTTCCAGTCGTCTAACCAGCGGTGTACCCACCGAGGGACCCAAGGCTCCCCAAAGAATCCAGAACGTACATCATGGATAGGACATTGAAGCAGCCTCCCCGTACCCGATCTGGTATTCCTGGGCGACGCTGGCAAGAGAAGCTAAGGAGGTAGAAAGGAGGTACACTGCGGATCTCTGAGGAGCACTATCACTGCTGAGTCCACCCGGTCTTCTACTCAACCACTGTAAGCCATGTACTGCCTGCTGGTTACAGTAAAGAACCGTTGCAGAGACTAACTGTGTCCGTGTCTCCTTATGAACTGTCCGTCATGAACTAAAGGTAACCGCAGCTGCCGCACAACATCTTGAGCAGCTCCAGCCCCCGGGGATCACCGCTCAGCCTGTGGGGAGCGTAACATCTTGCTGCTGTCCATCACCCCGGGAGGTTCCGCAGCGTCGGTAGCCCTTACCGAATCTACTCATAGGTGGCGTCACGAAGAAAACAAATTAAAACCCCTTTAATCTGTTCCCGTAAGACGTCCTCACTTTTGATCTGCACTACACCGGGCCCCACTACCGGCAGGCGCGGTCCACCCGTGACAAGGAAGGAGAAGAATCGCCTGTCTAAACCGGGAGTAACCCTGGCCCCTGGTGTGCGTCAGAAAATGGCGTCACGAACAGGATACGAGCAGGCCCGTTACCCAACGGGTATATTGTGCTTAAACTGGACTTTATTGTCTACAATTGGACTTTGTTCGTCCCTAAAAGAACTTTCCCGCCTTTACACCATTGGGTCAAGATGGCGCCCAAGATGGCGTTCCCGCCACAAGAAGCCGCCACGTGAAGCCCAGGAGTGATTCAACCCCCCCCTCACTGTGGGAGGGCCAAAGACAAAAGGCGCCAAACTCTTTGTCCGCCCTGATTGCTCGAATCAACCATGGGGGCGGACCCCAAAGACTTTTCCCACGATTGGACTACAAAAGCCCAGAGGAGATGGGAGTGTCATACATAGACACACAGACGGAATTCTTGACCAGCTCAACCAGAACGTCTTACCGGTTGAACGGGTGTGGTTTCCCTCCAAAGAAGAATGGCCAGCATGAGACTCCAAGACCTGATGCAGGAGGTCGAGGCGGAGGTCAGAGCAGCCATAGGCCAACCGGGTCCGGATCCTGCCCTTACCATAGATGGCAGCCCCGACTTCTGGCTAGAGGCTCTACAAGACCTCCGGGTGCGGTTACTAGAGACAGTGGAATGGACGATCCGTAGCTGGAGCGCGACCCTAGGCAGACGACTACACCATGCGATGCAGCAGAGCCGACCGGGTGCAGCTTCTCCAACCCCCGACGACGTCACCAGCTTCTCGACCGCCTCACCCTCGCCTACCACCTGTCCTGCTCCGTCACCTGAGCCAATAGACTGTGTCATTCCGGTGGAGGCCGCAACTCGACCCGTTCCAGCGACCAACATCGCAACCGATTCCGTTCTTGAGCCGGAGCTCATAACACGCTCCATTGAAGAATTAGATCTCTACCAGGTTCCCACTGAGGAACCCGCGACATGTTTCACCACTACAGAGACAGTCGCCTGTTTTGTCCCCGTACCGGAGGCTTCCCTTGCAACTACAGAGGCCTACCTGGAAACCGGGATTGAAACACCTTTACCTGCGGAAACAGATGAAGAGGCAGGCAGCCTGGAAGCCCTGCAGGACGTCCCTACGGAAGGATCCGCAGCACCACCGCCCTGTTGTACAACGGAACAAGCTTTAATATCTCTCATCAACGAGCAGCCTGATGTGATCATCGAGGAAGAGGTCGGAGAGGATGATGACGAGACCCACAGCACCGCTGAGGATTTCGACACCGGGTTCGCTTGGGGAG
This sequence comes from Allobates femoralis, assembly GCA_033576535.1. Classification (NCBI taxonomy): domain Eukaryota; kingdom Metazoa; phylum Chordata; class Amphibia; order Anura; family Aromobatidae; genus Allobates; species Allobates femoralis. The sequence continues at coordinate 20,860 of JARQOC010002543.1, read as the reverse complement.
ACAGCAAGGAACTTCCTTCCGGGCACACAGCTCGGGTACACTGGTCGGGTGCACTGCCGACACCTTCCCCTGTGCCGTTCCACCGGTTCCGATACAGACAGCCCGCCAAGTTCAAGCTTCCCGCCAAACCACCAGCTCCATTACTCATCTTTACACCCGAGCCGTAACGACGGAGATGTACGCCAGAGACGACGAGAGGAGTGGCAAGCCCGAGAACGCGCCAACATGGAGGCCCGTGCCGAGGCTCGCCGCCAGCCGCCGCTGCCTGATGTAACTCCGCCGTGAAGGTAGAATTTCCACCTTTAACTTAAATACCGGGTGGGGGTTCGCTTGGGAGGTGGGTTTGAATGAGGAGGTGTTTGTGGGGCGCCGGGACGTTGAGTCAAACTTGCCAAGAGGACATCCCGATCGCGACCTATACCGGGGCGATATTATCACCTACGAGCGCTATGCTTGTGCAGATGGGTGGTTTGCTATCCGGGTACGCCATCACCCTCAGAGCCAGTGACTTTAAAACTTGAACTTCATCAATGACTCTGTTACCGTTAATCACTGACCGTGTGATCTTGCGGCTACAGCCTGGACTCTAGTTAAAGTACAGCCGACCGCCCGCCGGGTCCGCACAAAGTGATTACCTGTTTCTTTGCTTATATCACCAAAGCATATCTTTACCTGTTTTTCTATTTTAATAAAAGTGTGTCATTTATATGTATAAAAATGCAAAAACCTCTGTAATGTGAGTAGTTTGACGCTTGGGGACAAGCTGATTTAACCAAGGGGGAGTGTGGCGCCCCGCAACGAGTGCGTCACAAGGGAGTATTGCAGCCGCAATATTCTCTTGACAAAGCAGTGCAATAGTTAACTCTGAGATCCAACCCAACATACAACACCTAGAACAGGGGACCAATCATAGGTCCTGGTGGGTGGAGTGTTAGGGTAGTGTAGGAGAACACACAATAGTCTAGAGCAGTTTAGAACAGAATCTAGACCCGAGAACACAGAACTTGGAGAGGAGCGGGGGCTCCGCACCCCGTGCGGGCCCCTGGGCCATCACCGGTCGGGTGTCAGCACCTGAGGCCTTAACCACCGGGAATGGGCATATCTACACGGGTTCCCAAAAGACTCCCGTGCCCACAACTCACAGCCGGTTCACTGGTACCGAAGCTGGCAGCAGTTCACCTCTGTCACGCGAACCAGCCCCGTGGAGGAGCAGCTTTATAGGAGCACCCCACCACCAGCCAGTTTCCAGTCGTCTAACCAGCGGTGTACCCACCGAGGGACCCAAGGCTCCCCAAAGAATCCAGAACGTACATCATGGATAGGGCATTGAAGCAGCCTCCCCGTACCCGATCTGGTATTCCTGGGCGACGCTGGCAAGAGAAGCTAAGGAGGTAGAAAGGAGGTACACTGCGGATCTCTGAGGAGCACTATCACTGCTGAGTCCACCCGGTCTTCTACTCAACCACTGTAAGCCATGTACTGCCTGCTGGTTACAGTAAAGAACCGTTGCAGAGACTAACTGTGTCCGTGTCTCCTTATGAACTGTCCGTCATGAACTAAAGGTAACCGCAGCTGCCGCACAACATCTTGAGCAGCTCCAGCCCCCGGGGATCACCGCTCAGCCTGTGGGGAGCGTAACATCTTGCTGCTGTCCATCACCCCGGGAGGTTCCGCAGCGTCGGTAGCCCTTACCGAATCTACTCATAGGTGGCGTCACGAAGAAAACAAATTAAAACCCCTTTAATCTGTTCCCGTAAGACGTCCTCACTTTTGATCTGCACTACACCGGGCCCCACTACCGGCAGGCGCGGTCCACCCGTGACAAGGAAGGAGAAGAATCGCCTGTCTAAACCGGGAGTAACCCTGGCCCCTGGTGTGCGTCACACTGTATTGTGGCTCAGTGTTTAGCACTGTACGGTGGCTCAGTGGTTAGCAGTGAGTGCGGTGGGCAGAGTGGTCAGCGCAATAGCGCGGTGGGCAGAGTGGTCAGCGCAGCAGCGCGGTGGGCAGAGTGGTCAGTGCAGCAGCACGGTGGGCAGAGTGGTCAGCGCAGCAGCGCAGTGGGCAGAGTGGTCAGCGCAGCAGCGCAGTGGGCAGAGTGGTCAGTGCAGCAGCGCGGTGGGCAGAGTGGTCAGCGCAGCAGCGCGGTGGGCAGAGTGGTCACGCGGTGGGCAGAGTTGTCACGCTTTGGGCAGAGTGGTCAGTGCAGCAGCGCAGTGGGCAGAGTAGTCACGCAGTGGGCAGCGTGGTCACGCGGTGGGCAGCGTGGTCACGCGGTGAGCAGAGTGGTCACGCAGTGGGCAGAGTGGTCAGCGCAGCAGCGCGGTGGACAGATTGGTCAGCGCAGCAGCGCGATGGGCAGAGTGGTCAGCACAGCAGCGCGGCGGGCAGTGGTCAGCGCAGCAGTGCGGCGGTCAGAGTGGTCAGCGCAGCAGCACGGCGGGCAGAGTGGTCGCTCCCTGCGGCCCCTCTCTCGCTACCCCCGGCCCCTCTCGCTACCTGCGCCCCCCCTGTCGCTACCTGCGGCCCCCCCTTGCTACCCATGGCCCCCCCTTGCTCCCCTTGCCCCCCCCCGCTCCTCAATGGTGAGGAAAAAAAATCCCATAAGGATACTCACCCTCCGCAGGCACGCTCCACCAGTCTTCTATCTCTCAGGACAGGACCTGTCATTGCCTGGGGAACCAATCAGCAGTTAGCGGGCATCTGACCGATCATCTGATCGGTTTCCCAGGCAACGACAGGTCCTGGCCTGGGAGATAGAAGACTGGTGGAGTGCGCCAGCGGACGGTGAGTAGAGTATCCTTATGGGTTTTTTTTTTTCTCACCATTGAGAAGCGGGGGTGGGAGTGGGGGCCACTGGGAGCAGAGGGAGGGGGGGCCGTGGATAGCAATGGGGGGGGCCGCGGGAAGCGAGGGGGCCGCGGGTAGCAAGGAGGGGCCACGGGTAGCGAGTGGGGAGGCCGCGGGGAGCGAGGGGGGGCCGCGGGGAGCGAGGGGGGGCCACGGGGAGCGAGGGGGTTAGGAAGAGCGGGGGCGCAGGAGGGGCAGGAGGGTGTGGTTCGCAGGAGAGGCCGCCGATGGCGAGAGTGGGGCAGTATTAGCCCCGCTTTCACTAACGGTCGGCCATCTTGGTGCACCTTTAGTGGGTTTACAGCCAGCTTCAGTCCGGATTTGACGTCAGTTCGAGCAGAAACGGACGGAAGCTGGCTTAGGCAATTATTATATTAGATGTATGTGTCTTCAGAATCTGTGTCATTATCTGCCTGACGAAGGGACCACAGTGTCCCGAAAGCTTGCTATGTTTACCATCTTTTCAGTTAGCCATTAAAAGGTATCAACGACTGAGGACTATCAGATTCTCATACTTTTCTATCTACTGGCTAACACGGTCCAAACATTTTTTACCGCATTAAAAACATAAACTCTCCTGAACGTTACACTATAGACTCTTTCATAGTCTTTGGATTCCTTTTTGGCCACCTACAGTAGATAAGGTAACATTTGTTGAAAGTAAAATCTTGTTCCCAAGCCAACAATGGCGCAGTGCAAGGAAGAGCCGGACAGGATTCTGGCTGTAGGAACCGACTCCTGGAATGACCTGACTATCTGATAACAGTTCTGCCTTGGACTTTCTGACTTGTTGTTCCAATGTCCATAACCTACTTCAATGCAATCAGCTTCATCTCTGGTGAAACATTTGGATTAACATTTGTGCAAAAAAATACAAGAATGTTTTTGTGTTTCCACATCTCTTCCCAAGGTTATTCTACCACATTCACCATCGAGGAGCCAATGTGAATTGGAGAGATTTAGCTCCATCATGAGAAAAAAGGTCACATGACAGTAATTGGGTCTGTAATTATTGTACGGAGTCTGGACATGAGATACAAGCCCTCTCACAATGGCTCCATCTCTAACCTCTACAATTTATACAATATATTTACCATATGTCATTTTTAGGAAGATGCCTAACCTGTTGGGAATATGAGATGGGATGTGTTATATATGGGGTCAATTTGTTGGTTTCCATTAAAAACATCTTTATCTTCTCCCCTTACTATTTCTCCTATATCAGTCATGTATGTACTATCTATTATATAATTGCCGTAGCGACTTCCGTCGGAGCGGCTTTGTTAGCGACTCCAGGTTTCATCTCCTGGACTCTGTCCATTGCGGGCATTGCGAGTCGTTGCAGATTTGCGAAGCAATGCCCGCGAAGCGGGCATTGCGAGTCGCTAACAAAGCCACAGCTACCATACCGCTGTAGTGTACACCGCTATAGTATACTACAGTCCCATACCCATACGCTTCAGGCCTGACAGGCGTATGGCCATGGGACTGTAGTATACCATAGCGCTGTACACTACAGCCCCATGCTCTTAGCCACCCCCTCAGTGCGCCGCCCCTACCCCCTAAGTGCCGCACCCCTACACCCTAAGCCCCGACCCGCCGCACCTATGCCCCTACCCCCTAAGTCCGCCGCACCCCTACACCCTAAGCCCCGACCCGCCGCACCTATGCCCCTACCCCCTAAGCCCCGCCGCCTCCTAAGCTCCCGCCGCTTTCCCCGCCGCTTTCCCCCGCACCTATGCCCCTACCCCCTAAGTCCGCCGCACCCCTACACCCTAAGCCCCGACCCGCCGCACACCTAAGCCCCTACCCCCTAAGTCCGCCAAACCCCTACACCCTAAGCCCCGACCCGCCGCACCTATGCCCCTACCCCCTAAGTCCGCCGCACCCCTACACCCTAAGCCCCGACCCGCCTAAGCCCTGACCCGCCGCACCTATGCCCCTACCCCCTAAGTCCGCCGCACCCCTACACCCTAAGCCCCGACCCGCCGCACCTATGCCCCTACCCCCTAAGCCCCGCCACCTCCTAAGCTCCCGCCGCTTTCCTCCGCCGCTTTCCCCCGCACCTATGCCCCTACTCCCTAAGTCCGCCGCACCCCTACACCCTAAGCCCCGACCCGCTGCACACCTAAGCCCCTACCCCCTAAGTCCGCCAAACCCCTACACCCTTAGCCCCGACCCGCCGCACCTATGCCCCTACCCCCTAAGTCCGCCGCACCCCTACACCCTAAGCCCCGACCCGCCGCACCTATGCCCCTACCCCCTAAGCCCCGCCGCCTCCTAAGCTCCCGCCGCTTTCCCCCGCCACTTTCCCCCGCACCTATGCCCCTACCCCCTAAGTCCGCCGCACCCCTACACCCTAAGACCCGACCCGCCGCACGCCTAAGCCCCTACCCCCTAAGTCCGCCAAACCCCTACACCCTAAGCCCCGACCCGCCGCACCTGTGCCCCTACCCCCTAAGTCCGCCGCACCCCTACACCCTAAGCCCGACCCGCCGCACCTATGCCCCTACCCCCTAAGCCCCGCCGCCTCCTAAGCTCCCGCAGCTTTCCCCCGCACCTATGCCCCTACCCCCTAAGTCCGCCGCACCCCTACACCCTAAGCCCCGACCCGCCGCACACCTAAGCCACTACCCCCTAAGTCCGCCGCACCCCTACACCCTAAGCCCCGACCCGCCGCACCTATGCCCCTACCCCCTAAGCCCCGCCGCCTCCTAAGCTCCCGCCGCTTTCCCCCGCCGCTGTCGCTAACACCTAAAGCCCTACACCCGAAGCCCCCGCCGTCCCCTAACCTAACCTCCCCGTCGATCACTTACATGCCTTCTTACTCATCTGATCGTCCGTCCGATCCACAAGTCCTCCGTCCGGCCAGGCGTCCTCTTCATCCGGCCCCGGGGGTCTTCTCTCTTCTTTCCGCCATCTCCGCCTCTTCGTCCGGCCCCGGGGATCTTCTGTCTTCTTTCCGCCAACTTCCAGCTCCGACGTCCTCTTCAGTTATCATTAACATAGAATGGACGACAAATCCGCCATTCTATCTTAATGAGATCTGAGGGGCTCTTCTGATTGGTCGCTGTCTACTGTCCTCAGCCAATCAGAAGAGCCCCTCATTTCCCATTCAAATACATTAGCGGTGTGTCGGCGATTTTATGGCCGGCCACCTGGTTCTATTTGTCGGCCCTAAAATCGCGGACACACCGCTAATGCATCTCTATGGCCAGTCAGCCCGATTTCGGATTGGTCGCCGACCAATCAGAATTCGAGCTCACTGCCCATAGACATGCATTAGCGGTGTGTCCGCGATTTTAGGGCCGACAAATAGAACCAGGTGGCCGGCCATAAAATCGCCGACACACCGCTAATGTATTTCAATGGGAACAAATAAATTTAATAATAAAAAAAATAATTAAAAAATAATAAAAAAATAATAAAAAATAAACGGACCTGAAAGAGAACTGGGTCTCAGCCTAAATAATAAATTTAATAATAAAAAAAATAATTAAAAAATAAATAAAAAATAATAAATAATTCAATAAAAATAATAATAAAAAAAATAAATATATGCTAATTATATCAGCCCTTCCAGCGGACCTGAATGAGAACTGGGTCTCAGCCTAAATAATAAATTTAATAATAAAAAAAATAATTAAAAAATAATTAAAAAATAATAAAAAAATAAATAAAAAATAATAAATAATTCAATAAAAATAATAATAAAAAAATAAATATATGCTAATTATATCAGCCCTTCCAGCGGACCTGAATGATAACTGGGTCTCAGCCTAAATAATAAATTTAATAATAAAAAAAATAATTAAAAAATAATAAAAAAATAAATAAAAAATAATAAATAATTCAATAAAAATAATAATAAAAAAAAAAAATATATGCTAATTATATCAGCCCTTCCAGCGGACCTGAATGAGAACTGGGTCTCATCCTAAATAATAAATTTAATAATAAAAAAAAAAATTAAAAAATAATAAAAAAATAAATAAAAAATAATAAATAATTAAATAAAAAATAATAATAATAAAAAAAATTCTAATAATAATGATATTACTGCTAATAATAATGCTATTAATGCTAATAATTATGCTATTAATGCTAATAATAATGTTATTAATGCTATTAGTAATGCTAATAATGCTATTATTAATGCTATTAATGCTAATTAATAATGCTATTAATGCTATTAATAATGTTATTAATGCCATTATTAATGCTAATAATGCTATTATTAATGCTATTATGCTAATAATAATGCTATTAATGCTATTAATAATGCTATTAATGCTATTATTTATGCTATTAATGCTATTAATGCTAATATTTATCCTATTAATGGTAATTATTAATGCTATTAATGCTAATAATAATGCTATTAATGCTATTAATGCTAATAATAATGCTATTAATGCTATTAATAATGTTATTAATGCTATTATTAATGCTAATAATGCTATTATTAATGCTATTAATGCTAATATAATAATGCTATTAATGCTATTAATAATGCTATTAATGCTATTAATTATGCTATTAATGCTATTAATGCTAATATTTATCCTATTAATGCTATTAATGCTATTAATAATGCTATTCATGCTAATAATATTGCTATTAATGCTCTTTATGCTAATACTAATGCTATTAATGCTATTTTTTATGCTATTAATTCTATTATTTATGCTATTAATGCTATTAATTAATGCTATTAATCCTATTAATGCTATTAATAATGCTATTCATTGCTATTAATAATACTATTAATGCTATTAATATGCTCATAATAAATGCTATTAATGCTATTAATAATGTTATTAATGCTATTATAATGCTAATAATGCTATTATTAATGCTATTAATGCTAATAATAATGCTATTAATGCTATTAATAATGTTATTAAATGCTATTATTAATGCTAATAATGCTATCTAATAATGTTTAAGCTATTATTAATGCTAATAATGCATATTAAGCTATTATGCTAATAATAATGCATTAATGCTAGTAATATGCTAATAAAATGTATTATAATATAATGACTATTAATGCTAATATTATCCTATTAATGGTACTTAATGAAAGCTGTTAATGCTAATAATAATATTAATGATTAATTAATAATAATTATAATAGTATTAATAATTATTAAAGAATAAATAAATGCTAATAATCTATATAATGCAATTAATGCTAATAATAATCATAAAATAATATATATGCTAATTAATGCACATTATCGACTTAATGCTATGTACTAGCTAAATATAACATATTAATCATTAAATATAATAAAGTAATTAACTAATTTTATGTAATAATTCATTCTTTAATATTAATGCTAAATAATGCTATATAAAATGCTATAATTATAAACTATAATAATGTATTCTTGCATAATAATACTATTAAGCTTCAATGCCTATAGATAATGCTATTATCCTATTAATAAATTTATTAATGATATATTAAATGCTAATAAATAGCTATAATTAATGCTATAAAGCTAATAATAAATATATAATAATGTTAATAATGCAATTAATAATTAAAATATTATTAATGCTATAATGCTATTAATAATGCTATAATGCTATTATATTATCTATTAAATGCTATTAATGCTAATATTTATCCTATTAATGTATTATTAATGCTATTAATGCTAATAATAATGCTATTAATGCTATTAATGCTAATAATAATGCTATTAATGCTATTAATAATGTTATTAATGCTATTATTAATGCTAATAATGCTATTATTAATGCTATTAATGCTAATAAAAATGCTATTAATGCTATTAATAATGCTATTAATGCTATTAATTATGCTATTAATGCTATTAATGCTAATATTATATCCTATTAATGGTATTATTAATGCTATTAATAATGCTATAATAAGCTAATATGTATCCTATTAATGCTATTAATGCTATTAATAATGCTATTAATGCTATTAATTATGCTATTATTGCTAATAATGCTATATTTATCCTATTAATGGTATTATTAATGCTATTAATGCTATATAATAATGCTATTAATGCTATTAATGCTAATAATAATGCTATTATGCTATAATAATGTTATTAATGCTATATTAATGCTAATAATGCTATTATTAATGCTATTAATGCCAATAATAATGCTATTAATAATGCTATTAATGCTAATTAATGCTAATATTATCCTATTAATGCTATTAATGCTAATATAATGCTATTAATGCTATTAATAATGCTATTAATGCTATTAATTATGCTATTAATGCTATCAATGCTAATATTTATCTATTAATGGCATTATTAATGCTATTAATGCTAATAATAATGCTATTAATGCTTATTAATAATGTTATTAATGCTATTATTAATGCTATTAATGCTATTATTAATGCTATTAATGCTAATAATAATGCTATTAATGCTATTCAATAATGCTATTAATGCTATTAATGCTAATATTTATCGCTATTAAATGCTATTAATATTGCTATTAATGCTAATAATAATGCTATTAATGCTATTAATAATGTTATTAATGCTATTATTAATGCTAATAATGCTATTATTAATGCTATTAATGCTAATAATAAATGCTATTAATGCTATTAATAATGTTATTAATGCTATTATTAATGCTAATAATGCTATTAATAATGTTATTAATGCTATTTATAAATGCTAAATAATGCTATTATATAATGCTATTAATGCTAATAATAATGCTATTATGCGATTAATAATGTTATTAATGCTATTATTAATGCTAATAATGCTATTAATAATGTTATTAATGCTATTATTAATGCTAATAATGCTATTATTAATGCTATTATGCTAATAATAATGCTATTAATGCTAGTAATAATGCTATTAATGCTATTATTTATGCTATTAATGCTATTAATGCTAATATTTATCCTATTAATGGTATTAATAATGCTATTAATGCTAATAATAATGCTATTAATGCTATTAATGCTAATAATAATGCTATTAATGCTATTAATAATGTTATTAATGCTATTATTAATGCTAATAATGCTATTATTAATGCTATTAATGCTAATAATAATGCTATTAATGCTATTAATAATGCTATTAATGCTATTAATTATGCTATTAATGCTATTAATGCTAATATATATCCTATTAATGCTATTAATGCTATTAATAATGCTATTCATGCTAATAATATTGCTATTAATGCTCTTTATGCTAATACTAATGCTATTAATGCTATTTTTTATGCTATTAATTCTATTCTTTATGCTATTAATGCTATTATTAATGCTATTAATAATGCTATTAATCCTATTAATGCTATTAATAATGCTATTCTTGCTATTAATAATACTATTAATGCTATTAATGCTCATAATAATGCTATTAATCCTATTAATAATGTTATTAATGCTATTATTAATGCTAATAATGCTATTATTAATGCTATTAATGCTAATAATAATGCTATTAATAATGTTATTAATGCTATTATTAATGCTAATAATGCTATTATTAATGCTATTAATGCTATTAATAATGCTATTAATGCTATTATTTATGCTATTAATGCTATTAATGCTAATATTTATCCTATTAATGGTATTATTAATGCTATTAATGCTAATAATAATGCTATTAATGCTATTAATGCTAATAATAATGCTATTAATGCTATTAATAATGTTATTAATGCTATTATTAATGCTAATAATGCTATTATTAATGCTATTAATGCTAATAAAAATGCTATTAATGCTATTAATAATGCTATTAATGCTATTAATTATGCTATTAATGCTATTAATGCTAATATGTATCCTATTAATGGTATTATTAATGCTATTAATAATGCTATTAATGCTAATATGTATCCTATTAATGCTATTAATGCTATTAATAATGCTATTAATGCTATTAATTATGCTATTATTGCTATTAAATGCTAATATTTATCCTATTCATGGTATTATTAATGCTATTAATGCTAATAATAATGCTATTAATGCTATTAATGCTAATAATAATGCTATTATTGCTATTAATAATGTTATTAATGCTATTATTAATGCTAATAATGCTATTATTAATGCTATTAATGCCAATAATAATGCTATTAATAATGCTATTAATGCTATTAATGCTAATATTTATCCTATTAATGCTATTAATGCTAATAGTAATGCTATTAATGCTATTAATAATGCTATTAATGCTATTAATTATGCTATTAATGCTATCAATGCTAATATTTATCCTATTAATGGCATTATTAATGCTATTAATGCTAATAATAATGCTATTAATGCTATTAATAATGTTATTAATGCTATTATTAATGCTATTAATGCTATTATTAATGCTATTAATGCTAATAATAATGCTATTAATGCTATTAATAATGCTATTAATGCTATTAATGCTAATATTTATCCTATTAATGCTATTAATATTGCTATTAATGCTAATAATAATGCTATTAATGCTATTAATAATGTTATTAATGCTATTATTAATGCTAATAATGCTATTATTAATGCTATTAATGCTAATAATAATGCTATTAATGCTATTAATAATGTTATTAATCCTATTATTAATGCTAATAATGCTATTATTAATGCTATTAATGCTAATAATAATGCTATTAATGCTATTAATAATGTTATTAATGCTATTATTAATGCTAATAATGCTATTATTAATGCTACTAATGCTAATAATAATGCTATTAAAATGTTATTAATGCTATTATTAATGCTAATAATGCTATTAATAATGCTATTAATGCTAATAATAATGCTATTAATGCTATTAATACTGTTATTAATGCTCATAATACTGCTAATAATGCTATTAATACTGCTATTACTGCTAATAATAATGCTATGGCTTATATTATTGCTATTGATGATGCGATTATTATTTAAAAATGTTTAAAAAAACAATAAACATATTTTAGATACCCGATGCATTTGCATCAGGCTAACAGCTATAACTACTATAATCAAATTAATGCACGTTCTAGAATCCCGATGCATTTGCATCGGGCTCACAGCTAGTCTATTACATAATTGCCGTAGCGACTTCCGTCGTGTCCGGCGCTACTTCCGTGGCTTTGTTCGCGTGGCTCGGCACTGTCTCTGGAGCTCGGCCACGCGGCAAAGCGGGCATTGCGAGCCGTTGCCCCGCGAACAAAGCCACCAACATGCCCCCACCTCTACCCCGCCATCCTGAGCATGGGGCTGTAGTGTACACCGCCATGGTATACTACAGCCCCATGCCCAGCCACCTGTCTGCCCCGCTCCCCTCGCCTCGCCGCCAGCATGGGGCTGTAGTGTACACCGCTATGGTATACTACAGCCCCATGCCCAGCCGCCTGTTCGCCCCGCTACCCTCGCCGCGCCCGCTACCCCGCTCTGCCCGCCTGAACCCCGCGATGGCGAGGGGAGGCAGACGGGGCAGAAGAGAGAGGTTGCTCCGGAGCACTGTGTCACCAGGCGGTGACAGCAGCGGCTCTGGAGCAACCCCTCTCTTCTGCCCCATCTGCCTCCCTTCGCCGCCCCGCCACCCCACCGTACACTGCTCCGGAGCCACTGCTCTGAAGCCACTCCTACCCCTCCCGCCGCTACCAACCACCCCGCCACCTACTACCCTCCGCCACCTCCTAAGCCCCCCCGCCGCCCCCGCCGCCGGGAGGCAGACGGGGCAGAAGAGAGGGGTTGCTCCGGAACACTGTGTCCACAGGCGATGACAGCAGCGGCTCCGGAGCAACCCCTCTCTTCTGCCCCATCTGTCTCCCTTCGCCCCGCCGCCCCCGCCGCCGGGAGGCAGACGGGGCAGAAGAGAGGGGTTGCTCCAGAACACTGTGTCACCAGGCGATGACAGCAGCGGCTCCGGAGCAACCCCTCTCTTCTGCCCCGTCTGCCTCCCTTCGCCGCCGCGCACCCCCACCATACACTGCTCCGGAGCCACTGCTCCGGAGCCACCCCTACCCCCCGCCGCTACCAACCACCCTGCCACCTACTACCCTCCGCCACCCCCCTAAGCCCCCGCCGCCCCCTAAGCCCCCGCCTCCGTCGATCACTTACATGACTTCTTCTTCATCTGATAATCCGTCCGATCCAGGAGTCCTCCATCCATCCCACGCGTCCTCTTCGTCCAGTCCGGTCCAGAAGTCCTCCGTCCGGCCCAGGCGTCCTCTTCGTCCGGCCCCGGGGGTCTTCTGTCTTCTTTCCGCCATCTCCATTATATGTCTATGGCAAGTGCGGCGCTATTCTGATTGGTCGCCGGCAGCACACAGCGACCAATCAGAATACCGCCTCACTTCCCATAGAGATATAATGGACAAAAATCGTCCATTATATCTCTATGGGAAGTGAGGCGGTATTCTGATTGGTCGCTGGGTGCTGGCGGCGACCAATCAGAATAGCGCCACACTTCCCATACAGATAGAATGGACAACTTTGTGTTTTAAATTTACCGCTGAAAGTGCGGTGCTATTCTGATTGGTCACCGCCAGCACCCAGCGACCAATTAGAATACCGCCTCACTTCCCATAGAGATATAATGGACGATCTTTCGTCCATTATATCTCTATGGGAAATGAGGCGGTATTCTGATTGGTCGGTGTGTGCTGCCGGCGACCAATCAGCATAGCACCTCACTTCTCATAGAGAATAATAGTGGTGTTTCGCTGAATTTATGGCCGGGCCCCTGGTTCTATTTTCGGCCACGGGGCTCGGTTGTGGTCGGTCGTTGGACCGAATGATAGATAGATAGATAGATACATAGATAAATAGATAAATAGATAAATAGATAAATCGATAGATCGGTACATAGATAAATAGATAGATAGATATAGAGAGATAGATAGATAGATAGATAGAGAGATAGATAGATACAGATAGATAGGTGAGTGGTTGCAGGCGCGGTAAGTCCGGCACGTAGGTCCATTGCGATTTTCGTGGACCGACCACAGCCGAGCCTCGTGGCCGAAAATCGAACCAAGGGGCCGGCCATGGATTGTTGGAAACACCGCTATGTATCTCTATGGGAAGTGAGGCGCGATTCTCATTGGTCGCTGTGTGCTGCCGGCGACCAATCAGAATCGCGTCTCACTTTCAGCGGTAAATTTAAAACACAAAATCGTCCATTATATCTCTATGGGAAGTGCGGCGCTATTCTGATTGGTCGCTGTGTGCTGCCGGCGACCAATCAGCATAGCGCCTCACTTCTCATAGAGAATAATAGCGGTGTTTCGCTGAATTTATGGCCGGGCCCCTGGTTCTATTTTCGGCCACGGGGCTCGGCTGTGGTCGGTCGTTGGACCGAATGATAGATAGATAGATAGATAGATAGATACATAGATAAATAGATAAATAGATAGATCGATAGATCGGTACATAGATAAATAGATAGATAGATATAGAGAGATAGATAGATAAATAGATAGAGAGATAGATAGATAGAGAGATAGAGATAGATAGGTGAGTGGTTGCAGGTGCGGTAAGTCCGGCACGTAGGTCCATTGCGATTTTCGTGGACCGACCACAGCCGAGCCTCGTGGCCGAAAATCGAACCAAGGGGCCGGCCATGGATTGTTGGAAACACCGCTATGTATCTCTATGGGAAGTGAGGCGCGATTCTCATTGGTCGCTGTGTGCTGCCGGCGACCAATCAGAATCGCGCCTCAGTTTCAGCGGTAAATTTAAAATACAAAATCGTCCATTATATCTCTATGGGAAGTGCGGCGCTATTCTGATTGGTCGCTGTGTGCTGCCGGCGACCAATCAGCATAGCGCCTCACTTCTCATAGAGAATAATAGCGGTGTTTCGCTGAATTAATGGCCGGGCCCCTGGTTCTATTTTCGACCACGGGGCTCGGCTGTGGTCGGTCGTTGGACCGAATGATAGATAGATAGATACATAGATAAATAGATAAATAGATAGATCGATAGAATCGGATAATAAATAGATAATAATAGATAGATAGATAGATAGATATAGAGATAGATAAATAGATAGAGAGATAGAGATAGATAGGTGAGTGGTTGCAGGCGCGGTAAGTCCGGCACGTAGGTCCATTGCGATTTTCGTGGACCGACCACAGCGAGCCCCGTGGCCGAAAATCGAACCAAGGGGCCGGCCATGGATTGTTGGAAACACCGCTATGTATCTCTATGGGAGTGAGGCGCGATTCTCATTGGTCGCTGTGTGCTGCCGGCGACCAATCAGAATCGCGCCTCACTTTCAGCGGTAAATTTAAAACACAAAATCGTCCATTATATCTCTATGGGAAGTGAGGCGGTATTCTGATTGGTCGCTGTGTGCTGCCGTGCATATTTTATGTCCGAGAATCTAATTTTATGGGTCACATTTTGTATGATAAAGGATTTCACATGGATCTTTACAAGATCAAACTCTTCTTATTACCATTGTGCGCTGAAACCAAGAGCCTCATCCCGGCGGCGATGTCGTGACATCAAAACGTGAGCCGATACCATTCAATGGGACTTTTATACCAGAACTGAGGGCCACATGGGGGAAAAGTGAGCAGCAGAGGTAAGCGGTCAGGAGAGCATTGGTTATATTTATTTTTTCTACATTTCATTTTCTTTATGGTCTGGGGTCTCCTCAGACATAATCAGGGATATTGCATTATAATAGTGGAAGCAATAGTGCAGCATAAGTACAGTACTAGGAGTGAGGATTTTTACTTATTGCTTTACATATTTATTTACCATACATGTGCACCCCACAGGACAGACGCCCCAATTCACCCACCAACACTAAAGGGCCTGGCTGCATCCTGTATAAATGATAAAATGTACATGGAGTCAGCGGGGCAGGATGGAGCCGGTGGAGGGGGTGGGCAGGATGGAGCCAGGGTGGGCAGGATGGAGCCGGGGGGGGCAGGATGGTGGTGATCGGGGCAGATTGGAGCCAGCAGGGGCGGCAGGATGGAGCCGGGGGGGCAGGATGGTGGTGATCGAGGCAGAATGGAGCCAGCGGGGGGAGCAGATTGGAGCCGGGGGGCAGGATGGTGGCTGGGGAGCAGGATGGAGGCGGTGGGGGGCCAGGATTGAGTTGTGGGGGGGAAAAAGATGGAGCCGGGGGGAGCAGGATGGAGCCGGCAGGGGGGCAAGATGGAGCTGGGGGGGGCAGGATGGATCCGGCAGGGCAGGATGGAGCCGGGGGAGCAGGATGGAGCGATCAGGGCAGGATGGAGCCGGTGGGGCAGGATGGAGCCGGTGGGGCAGGATGGAGCTGGCGGGTGGGCAGGATGGAACCAGTGGGGGAGGCAGGATGGTGCCGGGGTGGGCAGGATGGAGCCGGCGGGGCAGGATGGTGGTGATTGGGGCAGTATAGAGCTGGCGGGGCAGGATGGTGGCGGGGGGGTAGGATGGAGCCGGTGGGGGCAGGATGGAGCTGTGGGGGGGGGCAAGATGGAGCCAGGGGGGCAGGATGGTTGCCGGAGGGCAGGATGTAGCTTGCAGGGCAGGATGGAGCCGGCGGGGGAAGGCAGGATGGAGCTGGCGTGGGGGCAGGATGGAGCCGGCAGGGGCAGGATGGTGCGTGATGGGCAGGATGGAGTGGGTGGGGCAGGATGGAACTGGCAGAGGGGGAGGCAGGATGGATGCGGGGGGGCAGGATGGAGTGTGGGTGGGAGCAGTTGAGCTGGGGGGCAGGATGGAGGCGGGGCAGGATGGGACTGGTGGGCAGGATGGAGTTGGCGGGGCAGGATGGAGGCTGGCGCGGGGGGGGCAGGATGAGCGGCGGGGGGGCAGGATGGAGCCGGGGGGCAGGATGGTGGGCGGAGCAGGAGGGTGACCGGGTGGGGCAGGATGCTGGTGAGGGGGGCAGTATGGAGCCGGGGGTGCAGGATGGAGGCGGGGGAGCAGGATGGAGCTGGTGGGTGGGCAGCAAGATGGAGCCAGGGGGGCAGGATGGTTGCGTAGGGAGTTGGAGCGGATGGAGCCGGGGGTGCAGGATGGAGCGGGGGGCAATGGAGCTGATCGGGAGCAGGATGGAGCGGCGGTGGAGCAGGATGGGCAGGGGGAGATGAGAGCTGGGGGGGCAGGATGGAGCCGGGGGGCAGGATGGAGCCTGGCGGGGGGGGCAGGATGGAGCCGGTGGGGGAGGCAGGATGGTGCCGGCAGGGTAGGATGGTGGCGGGGGGCAGGATGGAGCCGGTGGGGGCAGGATGGAGCTGTGGGGGGGCGGCAAGATGGAGCCAGGGGGCAGATGGTTGCGGGGGGGCAGGATGGAGCCGGGGAGCAGGATGGAGCCGGGGGGGCAAGATTGGAGCAATCGGGGCAGGATGGAGCTGGCGGGGCAGGATGGAGCGCGCAGAGCGGAGGGAGGACAGGATGGAGCCGGCGGGGGGAAGGCAGGATGGAGCTGGCGGGGGGGGCAGAATCGAGCCGGCGAGGCAGGATGGTGGTGATCGGAGCAGGATGGAAATGGTGGGGCAGGATGGAAATGGCAGAGGGGGGGCAGGATGGAGCCGGGGGGGCAGGATGGAGGCGGGGGTGAAGATGAGCTGGCCAGGAAGGATGGAGCCTGAGTGGGCAGGATGGAGCCGGGGTGGGCAGGATGGAGGCGGCGGGGCAGGATGGTGGTGATCGGGGCCGAATGGAGCCAGCAGGGGGGCAGGATGAGCCGGGGGGGCAAGATGGTGGTGATCGTGGCAGAATGGAGCCAGCGGGGGAGGGGCAGGATGGTGGCGGGGGGCAGGATGGTGGCGGGGGGCAGGATGGAGCCGGGGAAGCAGGATAGAGCCGGCGGGGCAGGATGGACCCGGTCCGGTAAGGCCGGGGGGCCAACATGGAGCCGGGGGGGCAGGATGGAGCTGGGAGGGCAGGATGGAGCCGGGGGGGGAAGAATGGAGCTGGCAGGCGGCAGATTGGAGCCGAGGGGCAGGATGGAGATAGTGGGGCAGAATGGAGTCGGCGGGCAGGATGGAGCCGGGGGCAGATGGAGCGCAAAGCAGGATGGCGAGGCAGGATGCGGGGGGGGGGGGCAGGATGGAGCCGGCGGGGCAAGATGCAGGCGGGGGGCAGAATGGAGCCGGCGGGGCAGGATGGTGGCGGGGGGGCATGATGGAGCCTGGGGTGGGCAGGATGGAGTGCTTAGTAACCGGGAGCAGTAGCAGGCAGTGTCCTGCTAGGACCTTGCATGATGTCAGAATGACATCAGCGTTCGGCGTTGTGATTGGCTCGCTCATGGTCATATAATATGCGCATCACATATCACATGACTGCGAGCGGGCCAATCACAGCGCCGAACACAGATGCCATTCTGACATCATGCAAGGTCCTAGCAGGACACTGCCTTCTACTGCTCCCGGTTACCGAGCACTCGGCAGAGGGTAAGTATAACAATCTTTATTATTTTTAATACATTTGTAATAATACATTATTTTACAATTGTGTATAATGCACTGTGAAATCAAATCACTAAAGAAGTAGCCCTAAGGAGTAGGGGGATGCGGGAGACCGCGGAGAGCGGGAGTGCGGGCAGGGCAGGAGGAGCGGGGGGGAGCGCGGGCAGTACAGCAGGAGCGGGGGGGTCAGAGGAGAGCCGCTCGGCTCTTTTGCATACGCTGTTTAATTGGCCGCCGCGTCTGCCGGCGACCAATGAGCGCTGGCGAGCGATTTTGGTGTCAGACAGACACGATTAGGAGATTATATAGCAGATTACCTATATAATCCATAATGATGATTAAGGGCAGACGGAGCTTTCTATAATCACATCTTATATATAAAACCCGAAGGTCCACTTCCGGCCAATCCAGCCAACTTCCGTGATGGCCTACGACCTGTGTAAAAGACCGGAACCGGACGTACCAGACCCACGAGCGGTGAGCGCGTAGCGCTCACCGCGAGCCGCTGTCAAAACGGCACAGCGGCTCGCGGTGGGCGTTAAAGCGCCACCACTCGCCGCTATCCCGCCACGGGCCGGCACTGAGCCCCGTGTGCGCCCATCCACATCCGGGAACCGCCCCGACCCGGCCCACACTCCGGTGTGCGGCCTACCCCGGCACCGCCCACAGCCCTGCAGCTCACCGCCCACTCTCCTCCATCAGGGACCGCCATCTCGCCACCGGCCCCGCACACTGCCCGGTGTGAGACCACCCACATCCGAAAACCGGCCCGGCCCACACTCCGGTGTGCGGCCTCCGCTGGCACCGCTCCCAGTCATGCTGCTCACCGCACACCACCCGCTGACTCTCCTCCATCAGGGAGCTGGCCCCTCCGGAACCGCCGCCACCACTGCCGCTGACCGCCGACAGCCCAGTGAGTGTTCTGCTCCCCAGCCTCCGCTCTCCTCTGCCCCCCAGCCTCCCCTCTGCTCTGCCCCCCAGCCTTCGCTCTGCTCTGCCTCCCAGCCTCCGCTCTCCATAGCCCCCCAGCCTCCTCTCTCCTCTGCCCCCCAGCCTCCGCTCCACTCTGCCCTCCAGCCTCGCCTCTGCTCTGCTCCCCAGCCTCCGCTCTGCTCTGCCCCCCAGCCTCTGCTCTGCTCTGCCCCCCAGCCTCCCCTCTGCTGTGCCCCCAGCCTCCCTCTGCTCTTCCCACCAGCCTCCCTCTGCTCTGCCCAGCCTCTCCTCTGCTCTGCCCCCAGCCTCCTCTGCTCTACCACAGCCCCCCTCTGCTCTGCCCCCAGCTCTCCTCTGCTCTGCCCCAGCCTCCCTCTCCTCTGCCCCCAGCCTCCCCTCTCCTCTGCCCCCCAGCTCCGCTCTCCTCTGCCCCAGCCTCGCTCTCCTTGCCCCAGCTATGCTCTCCAGCTCTGCCCTCCTCTGCCTCCGCTCTCTCTGCTCGCTCTCCTCTGCCTCCGCTCTCCTCTGCCTCCGCCTCCCCTGCCTCCGCTCTCCCCTGCCTCCGCTCTCCCCTGCCTCGCCTCCCTGCCCACCTCCCTGCCCGCATGCCTCGGCTCTCCTGCCCCCAGCCTCGCTCCCCTCAGCCCTGCTCCCTGCCCCCAGCTCTATCTAAGCTCCGCCCTCCTCTGCCCCGCTCTCCCTGCCTCCGCTCTCCCTTGCCTGCCTCCCCGCATGCTCACCCTGCCTCCGCTCGCCTCCGCCTCGCTCCTCTCCCTGGCCACCGTCCTGCTCCAGCTCCCTCCGCTCTCCCTGACACTGAGCCACCGCGCAGTGCTGGCCACTGAGCCACCGCGCAGTGCTGCCACTGAGCCACCGCGCAGGGCTGGCAACTGAGCCACCGCGCAGTGTGAACCACTGAGCCACCGCGCAGTGCTGACCACTGAGCCACCGCGCAGTGCTAACCACTGAGCCACCGCGCAGTGCTAACCACTGAGCCACCGCGCAATGCTAACCACTGAGCCGCTGTATACTGTGCTACCCACTGAACCGCTGTATACTGTGCTACCCACTGAGCCGCTGTATACTGTGCTACCCACAGAGCCGCTGTATACTGTCTACCCACAGAGCGCCTGTATACATCACAATTCATTCACCGCACTCCCGTAACTATTAGTAAATAAACTATATATGGATTCTAGACTACCCGATTCTTTAGAATCGGGCTGCCATCTAGTGTATATGTAACGCTTCTTACCTCCCCGGGGGGTTTCCATGTTATAGACTGGGTATTCATGTAAAGCTCTTGACCACTGGCAGCCCATGGTGTAAAATGTCCTACTTCAATATTTTGTACAACCCTAAGACCGGTATTATATGTGAATCTCCAGTTTGTTATCTTATATGAATGTACGGATTCTCCTTGGTCATTAAAGTAATATATCGGCTTCATTGCATCCGGTGGATTCTTCATCATTTGTATGTAGCGCTGTAACTTCCGTGTGTATTGTAGAAATCCGGTTGTGGAATTCTCTTGATATTTGTCTTTTATAAATAAGAACATTTCATGTAGAGCTTTGGACAGGACTTCTACTGCGTAATACAGTCTCGGAGAGACCCCTGATGACAGGTAATTCATTATACTTGGTAATGTATACTCCTGTGTAACATTAAAACC
>JARQOC010002542.1:0-24138 GCA_033576535.1 Allobates femoralis | reverse complement strand
CTGGATGGGAGACCTCATGAGAGACCCAATAGATTCTCTATGGGTGACCCAATGGGAATCTCAATGGAGACCATGGCTGCATTGACTTTTGACAGGCCAAGGGCTGGTAAGAGTAGAAGCCATTGACTGTAATTAAAACTGACTTTTACTAATGTATGCCTATACAAAAGTCCCACAAAAAAAAAAAAAAAAAAAAAAAAAAAAAAAAAAAAAAAAAAAAAAAAAAAAAAAAAAAAAAAAAAAAAAAAAAAAAAAAAAAAAAAAAAAAAAAAAAACCCCCCCCCCCCCCCCCCCCCCCCCCCCCCCCCCCCCCCCCCCCCCCCCCCCCCCCCCCCCCCCCCCCCAGGGGCTGGATGGGAGACCTCATGAGAGACCCAATAGAAGTCTCTATGGGTGACCCAATGGGAGTCCATGGCTGCATTGACTTTTGACAGGCCAGAGGGCTGGTAAGAGTGGAAGCCATTGACTGTAATTAAAACTGACTTTTACTAATGTATGCCTATACAAAAGTCCCACAGATGGGAAGCCAGCATGTCAGCAGCCATTGTAAACCCATTGTGCATGCCCTTGACAGACTCTTGAAGCTAAGCAGTGAGAGCCTTGGTCAGGGGCTGGATGGGAGACCTCATGAGAGACCCAATAGAAGTCTCTATGGGTGACCCAATGGGAGCCATGGCTGCATTGACTTTTGACAGGCCAGAGGGCTGGTAAGAGTGGAAGCCATTGACTGTAATTAAAACTGACTTTTACTAATGTATGCCTATACAAAAGTCCCACAGATGGGAAGCCAGCATGTCAGCAGCCATTGTAAACCCATTGTGCATGCCCTTGACAGACTCTTGAAGCTAAGCAGTGAGAGCCTTGGTCAGGGCTGGATGGGAGACCTCATGAGAGACCCAATAGAAGTCTCTATGGGTGACCCAATGGGAAGTCCATGGCTGCATTGACTTTTGACAGGCCAGAGGGCTGGTAAGAGTGGAAGCCATTGACTGTAATTAAAACTGACTTTTACTAATGTATGCCTATAAAAAGTCCCACAGATGGGAAGCCAGCATGTCAGCAGCCATTGTAAACCAATTGTGCATGCCCTTGACAGACTCTTGAAGCTAAGCAGTGAGAGCCTTGGTCAGGGCTGGATGGGAGACCTCATGAGAGACCCAATAGAAGTCTCTATGGGTGACCCAATGGGAGTCCATGGCTGCATTGACTTTTGACAGGCCAGAGGGCTGGTAAGAGTGGAAGCCATTGACTGTAATTAAAACTGACTTTTACTAATGTATGCCTATATAAAAGTCCCACAGATGGGAAGCCAGCATGTCAGCAGCCATTGTAAACCCATTGTGCATGCCCTTGACAGACTCTTGAAGCTAAGCAGTGAGAGCCTTGGTCACGGGCTGGATGGGAGACCTCATGAGAGACCCAAATGGGAATGTCAATGGGAGTCCATGGCTGAATTGACTTTTGACAGGCCAGAGGGCTGGTAAGAGTGGAAGCCATTGACTGTAATTAAAACTGACTTTTACTAATGTATGCCTATAGAAAAGTCCCACAGATGGGAAGCCAGCATGTCAGCAGCCATTGTAAACCCATTGTGCATGCCCTTGACAGACTCTTGAAGCTAAGCAGTGAGAACCTTGGTCAGGGCTGGATGGAGAGACCCCAATAGAAGTCTCTATGGGTGAGCCAATGGGAGATCCATGGCTGCATTGACTTTTGACAGGCCAAGGGCTGGTAAGAGTGAAGCCATTGACTGTAATTAAAACTGACTTTTACTAATGTATGCCTATACAAAAGTCCCACAAAAGGGAAGCCAGCATGTCAGCAGCCATTGTAAACCAATTGTGCATGCCCTTGACAGACACTTGAAGCTAAGCAGTGAGAGCCTTGGTCGGGCTGGATGGGAGACCTCATGAGAGACCCAATAGAACTCTCTATGGGTGTCCCATGGGAATGTCAATGGGAGACCATGGCTGCATTGACTTTGACAGGCCAAAGGGCTGGTAAGAGTGAAGCCATTGACTGTAATTAAAACTGACTTTTACTAATGTATGCCTATAGAAAAGTCCCACAGATGGGAAGCCAGCATGTCAGCAGCCATTGTAAACCAATTGTGCATTAGAGATGGGCGAGTCCTAAAAGACTCGGAATCGCAAGACCCCAACGAGTCCGAGTCAAGGACTCGGGACTCGTTGCGAGTCCAGCGAGTCCAATGTTAATGAATAGGGAACCGAGTAATAGCGAATAATGACATTTACAACTCGCTGATGTGTCTCTGAAAGTGTGTGAGTCCAAAATCGCTGGTTTTTCTCTTATTTTGAGGCTTGGAGCCGATGATGCGAGGGAAGCGATTCTCCAGCACACACCATGCTTTAAGGAAACAGGAAATGAGTCGCGCTGACAGGCGCACACACAGAGCAATCCATTCATCATTGCAATCATGGCAGCAGGCCGTGGCACGGTGAACACACTGCGTCTTATTGCACTTGTGGAGGCTCATCCATTTCTATGGCTCCCTACAGATCCTGACTATGGGGATACGACCCAAATTAATACAGCCTGGAGAGAGATCGCCCAAGAGATGTTCCCTGCGTTCCATCGGAGTGACCATGAGGAACAGAGCAATCTAAGTAATTTAAATGAGTTCACACGTTATATATTGCATTTACTGTATATATACTCGTGTATAAGCCGACCCGTGTATAAGCCGACCCCCCTATTTTTGCCCCCAAAAACTGTGAAAACATATTGACCGCCATCCTGGTATACAGCGGCTATCACTGGTAGACAGCCCCCCAGCAGAGTATACACCTCCCCCTGCAGAGTATACAGGCCCCCAGATGGGTATACATGCCCCCATATTGTGGTATACAGGCAGGGGCGGACTGGCCCAGGTGCCACGGGTCATGCGGCTGCAGGAGCCTGAATAATCCGCATGTCCCTGAAGCAGCAGGCGGAAACGGAAGCTCCTGGCCGCGCGATGACGTCATCAGCGCGCGGCTGCGTCCGGGAGTGAGCGTCTGTGAGTGGCGTGCGGCTGCGACTGTTAGCGAGCGGCTGTGAGGAGCGCGAGGCTGCGGCTGGGAGCGAGCCATAGGAGAATGCGGGAGCTGCGGTGACTGTGAGGCGGCCGCCAGTCATCACCCCTCCCCCACCCCCGTCCTCACCTGTGTCGGGCCGGTGAGGGAGGGTTGCCACCCAAACTGTAGGGTGCCAGTCAGTCCCTGTATACAGGGCCCTCATTGTGTGTACAGGCCCCCCCAGCAGTGGGTATACAGGGCCCCCAGCAGTGGGTAGACAGTGGCCCAGTGGGTTTACAGGGCCCCCAGCAGTGGGAATACAGGGCCCCCATAGCAGGGTATACAGGACCCTGAATGTGTTATCATGCTCCACCGCATAGTTGCCTATATTTGGATGGGGTAACAACAAGACACTTAGTTTAAGGTCTGATCCTCCTGGCTCTTACGGCCAAGGGGTTGGGTGTATATAAATACCACTAATGACCAGAGTCTGGTGCCCGCACTATTACATTCTCTATGCGTTGACATGTGTCCTGCCTCATTTGTGATTGTGGCCACGTGAGCTCAATGTCCGTAATGCTGTTGATGATGTTCCACACTGTCGTGTCACTGTGCCTTGTATACACATTACACACACAAAATGAATAAAATGTTATTGTTGATTTGTACACATACTTTTGTTGTTTCAAATATTACACATCTCTAAACCCGGTTTGAAATCATTTCACAGTTGACCATCTTAAAAAACGGTGGAGGAGCTGCCGGGACCAGCATAGGAAGCAGTACCGGCAGTACTCAGAGAGAGAACCGGGAGCCGCTCCATTGCTCAACCACTACCATTTTTACGACCGGCTGTCCTTCCTTCACCCGGTGGCCTGTATGCCAAGGTATGTGTCTGCAGCACTGTTGTGTACAATTAGTATTATTTATTAATATATACATTAGGTTCCAATTCGGCTCTGTGGGTAGCAGAGTATACACGTGGCTCTGTGGGTAGCAGAGTATACAGGCGGGTCTGAGGTAGCAGAGTATACAGGCGGCTCTGTGGGTAGCAGAGTATACAGGCGGGTCTGAGGTAGCAGAGTATAAAGACGGCTCTGTGGGTAGCAGAGTATACAGGCGGGTCTGTGGGTAGCAGAGTATACAGGCGGGTCTGAGGTAGCAGAGTATACAGGCGGCTCTGTGGGTAGCAGAGTATACAGGCGGGTCTGAGGTAGCAGAGTATAAAGACGGCTGTGTGGGTAGCAGAGTATACAGGCGGGTCTGTGGGTAGCAGAGTATACAGGCGGCTCTGTGGGTAGCAGAGTATATAGGTGATGAGAATAGGGTTAATAGATGGTACTACAGTGTTGGGGCGTGCTAGAGGGAGCAGAGATCCGATTACTGCCATCATTACTGACCTTATTAAAGATAGCGGCCGCAGCTGAATGACATCATGGCAAAGGTAAACATGGGGTGTGGTTAGCTGCAGGAGGTTAGTGAGAGGTGTGGGTTGTTTGGCAGAGGGCGTGGTGTGGGCGGGGTGAGCGCGGCTCCTGCGTCAGATATGCTGCGAGCGCGGACCCGCGGCAGATCTCCAGGAGCAGAGGACGTGTCCGGTACGTCCGTAGCCCCCGGCCTCCCCGTTGTCAGCACACACAGCCCCGCTGTGACCTCTGCAGTGTCACAGGCCCCGGCGGGCGGCTGTCATCTCCTCCTGACACTGACCTCCTCCTGATTTGATTGTCTGTGTTGTCCCCCCCCGCTGTCAGCATCAGTGATCTGCTAAGACCTGTGGGTGCACAGACGGGGGAAGTAAAAATGCCAGCATGCCGGGGCGGATGGGGCGCTGTCAGGGGCGCAGGTCTTGCTGTGAGCGGAGGGCGCGAGGCCGCTCGAGAAAACGCTATAGCGGCTGTGTGAGTTAAGCGTCTGCGGCTCGCGAAGGCGCATACGCGTCTCCGCTCGCAGTGACGCTAAGGAGTTTGGGATTCGGCTACAGTGCCGGAATTTCAAACTCCCGATTATATAAATAGATTATATATATATATTGTATACGTTTCAACCCCTTCCCTGCTTTATATAGATGATATAAGCTAAAAGTTTTGTAAATTAAGTATGTCAAGTTAAAAGTGATGTCAGGGGGACTTTTTTTTTTCATGTGAACCATTGGTGTTATTGATCGTCTAGATTAGATGGGATGGGGGGGGGTGTCTGGTAATCAGGGGGGGAAAAATTATGTATTATTATGGAATTAGCAAACAAAGTCACGTATTCCTTTATGTTATGTACAGTTGGTTATTCTTTCATAATAATAACAAATATCTGATTAAGAATACACAGATACACAGAGTCTAAAAAGCGTGCAACTTAATGTTTGACCTATGTTTTTGTTTCCAAATGCAATGCATTCACCAAATTTTTTTTTACTTTACCCACAGAGAAGCTTACTACAGAGGGCGGCGTGCTCCTAACCCTCCACCTCCAAACAGAAGGCGGCGTGGAGAAAACCACCACCACCACCACGGCCGCCGCCACCACCACCACCGCCGTCGCCGCCACCACCACCACCATCGCCGCCAGCAGTGCCAGGGCCAGCACCACCACCGCCGCCACCAGCGGCCGGGCCAGCACCACCACCGCCGCCACCAGCGGCAGGGCCATCACCACCACCACCGCCGTCGCCACCACCACCACCACCACCGCCACCAGCGGCAGGGCCAGCACCACCACCGCCGCCCCCAGCGGCAGGGCCAGCACCACCACCGCTGCCACCAGCGGCAGGGCCAGCACCACCACCGCCGCCACCAGCGGCAGGGCCAGCACCACCACCGCCGCCACCAGCGGCAGGGCCAGCTTATGGTCCGATCCCGGGGTCACCTCATTCAAGTGTTAAACAGAGTAATGCTGACTTTGCCCGCAGTATAATACCATTCATGGATAATATTCCATTTGACAGGCTACTGCGGGCAAGGTCAGCATTACAGATAGTGCTTGAAGCCTGTCAGCCCACTAACGACCCAGGTGATGTTTTCCAATATTTGGATGGGTGGAAAATATCGGCCTCTAACAGGCTAGGCAGGCCCACAACACGGGACAGCCATGTGCCACCCCACAGGGCTATACCGCATTTGCCTCACTGCCAGTGGCCACCTAACAGGGACCTACCAGCGTTCCCTACACCTGTGCAGAGGATCCACCCTGAAGGGTTCGGCCAGGCCATACGTGGGGCCCTTGACCTTTTAGAAGACGGACAGCCCACCTACCAGGACCTGTAGGGCTCCATTTGTTGGTTAATACTTTAATTTTAAAAGGTTGTATTTTTGGGAATGTCCAACCAGTGTTGCCATTTTGTTTTTGAAACACAGTTTTAAAAAACAGCTTTGTGTCTGTCTTTTTTCAAGGAATGAATGTGTAGTTTTTTTTGTGGGTGGGCTTCAAGTCATCATAATTATTATAATTATTATTTATTTATATAGCGCCGATAGGTTCCATGGCGCTTACATGAGGAAAAGGTAGACAAGGACAAGTCCAATAAACATAGACAATAAGGTCATACAGGTACAAGAGTAGAGGACCCTGTACGCGTGGGCTCACATTCTACGAGGGGTGGGTGGGGATACAATAGGGTGGGGAAGGTGTCGGTCGTGGGGCGTGTAGCGGGGTCTCATGGCAGGTTGTAGGCCTGTCGGAAGAGGTGAGTCTTTAGGTGTCTCTTGAAGGTTCACAGGGTAGGCGACTGACTGATGAGGTGGGGCAGGGAGTTCCAGAGCATGGCGGATGACCGGGAGAAATCCTGTATGCGGTTGTGGGAAGAGGAGATGAGGGTGGACTGTAGGACAAGTTCTTGGGATGAACGCAGGTTGCGTGAGGGATGGTATCGGGAGATCATGTCGGAGATGTATGGTGGGGATAGGTTGTGTAAGGCTTTGAATGTCATGGTCAGTGTTTTAAAGTGAGCTCTCTGTGGGGCGGAGGGGCCAGTGAAGGGCTTGGCAGAGGGGGTAGGCAGGGGAGTAGCGTGAGGACAGATGGATTAGTCGGGCAGCAGAGTTTAGTATAGATTGGAGAGGTGCAAGAGAGTTGGCAGGGAGACCTATGCGAAGGAGGTTGCAGTAGTCAAGGCGGGAGATGATGAGGGCATTTATGAGTGTTTCAGCAGTGTCAGGATTGAGGAACGACCGAATTGGTTAAATATTTTTGAGTTGGAGTCACAGGGACTTGGTTAGGGACTACAGGTGGGGCTTGAAGGAGAGGGAGGAGTCAAGGATTACCCCGAGACATTTGGCGTGGGGGACAGGGGAGAGAGCATCATTAGCAAGTACTTTACGGCCCGCATGGCGCATGAAGTCACCTTGGTTACTAAGTGTCAAATCATGACTCCACATACAACTGTTGCTGACAAACAGTGCCTGTGTTTGGGGGGTTACTTTATGCCTCGGTATGGCAACAAGACTATGAACACACATGTGAGAGGCTGGGACGTCTACATGCTACACATCGCGTCTACGCGTTTTCTATGGAGCGTACAGTGGGACCCTTCACCAGGCTCCAGCAGGATGATAGTACAAGCAACGCCCACGATGCAGGCATAGGATTGGTGCCTCGAAAAATTAGCCCAAGGGGCTGTTTGCCATTTTTGGTATAAATGTAGGCCTAAGGGCCATAAAAAGCTTGTTAGCCAGGGTGTCTCCCAAACCATGATAAGCTTGTTAGCCTGGGTGGCTCCAAAAATTAGCCCAAGGGGCTGTGTGCCATTTTTGGTATTAATGCAGGGCTAAGGGCCAGGAAAAGCTTGTTAGCCAGGGTGTCTCCAAAACCATGATAAGCTTGTTAGCCTGGGTGGCTCAAAAAATTAGCCCAAGGGGCTGTTTGCCATTTTTGGTATAAATGTAGGCCTAAGGGCCATAAAAAGCTTGTTAGCCAGGGTGTCTCCCAAACCATGATAAGCTTGTTAGCCTGGGTGGCTCAAAAAATTAGCCCAAGGGGCTGTTTGCCATTTTTGGTATTAATGCAGGCCTAAGGGCCATGAAAAGCTTGTTAGCCAGGGTGTCTCCCAAACCATGATAAGCTTGTTAGCCTGGGTGGCTCCAAAAATTAGCCCAAGTGGCTGTTTGCCATTTTTGGTATTAATGCAAAGCTAAGGGCCAGGAAAAGCTTGTTAGCCAGGGTGTCTCCAAAACCATGATAAGCTTGTTAGCCTGGGTGGCTCAAAAAATTAGCCCAAGGGGCTGTTTGCCATTTTTGGTATAAATGTAGGCCTAAGGGCCATAAAAAGCTTGTTAGCCAGGGTGTCTCCCAAACCATGATAAGCTTGTTAGCCTGGGTGGCTCAAAAAATTAGCCCAAGGGGCTGTTTGCCATTTTTTGTATTAATGCAGGCCTAAGGGCCATGAAAAGCTTGTTAGCCAAGGTGTCTCCAAAACCATTATAAGCTTGTTAGCCTGGGTGGCTCGAAAAATTAGCCCAAGGGGCTGTTTGCCATTTTTGGTATTAATGCAGGGCTAAGGGCCAGGAAAAGCTTGTTAGCCAGGGTGTCTACAAAACCCTGATAAGCTTGTTAGCCTGGGTGGCTCAAACAATTAGCCCAAGGGCTGTTTGCCATTTTTGGTATAAATGTAGGCCTAAGGGCCATGAAAAGCTTGTTAGCCAGGGTGTCTCCCAAACCATGATAAGCTTGTTAGCCTGGGTGGCTCAAAAAATTAGCCCAAGGGGCTGTTTGCCATTTCTGGTTTAAATGTAGGCCTAAGGGCCATGAAAAGCTTGTTAGCCAGGGTGTCTCCAAAACCATGATAAGCTTGTTAGCCTGGGTGGCTCAAAAAATTAGCCCAAGGGGCTGTTTGACATTTTTGGTATAAATGTAGGCCTAAGGGCCATGAAAAGCTTGGTAGCCAGGGTGTCTCCAAAACCATGATAAGCTTGTTAGCCTGGGTGGCTCAAAAAATTAGCCCAAAGGGCTTAATAAAGTCTATTTTTAAATAAAGCAGGGCGCTTGGCCATAGCATATTATTGCTTGGACTATGAGCATAGAACAAGCAAGGCCAACTATGCAGGCCTAGGCTTGGTGCCTCAAAAAATTAGCCCAAAGGGCTTCATAAAGTATTTTTTTACATAAAGCAGGGCGCTTGGCCAATAGCATATTATTGCTTGGACTGGGTGCCTAATGAAATCAACAGAGCTAAGGGACATGTCATTAATTCCTGTCCAAAATGGGCATATTGTTAACAGCGCAATATCCCAATCATATAAATTATGATTAGGTTAATCTAGGATTGTGTACTGTCATCTGGAGGGCTTAGGAACTGTGATGATATCCAATCCTTGTTGAATTTAATTAGAGTGAGCCTGTCGGCATTTTCTGTGGTGAGGCGGGACCTTCTATCAGTGACTATACCCCCAGCGGCACTGAAAACACGCTCTGATGTCACACTAGCAGCTGGGCATGCCAGCACCTCCAAGGCATACAATGACAGCTCAGTCCAAGTGTGCAGCTTGGAAACCCAGTAATTAAAGGGTACAGAAGGGTCGGTTAGGAAGCTGGTACTGTCACTGAGATACTGCTGCACCATGTTGGACAATTGTTGTCTCCTACTCAAGGTGACCGTAGGCAAATTCCGTTCTTGATTGGAAGGTCTGTTGAACATCGCCCAGTTGGCGGACATCTTACCCCACCTCTTCTTGTCATTGATGGCGTTTGTGTCCCAACCAAAGGGTCCTGTTGCAAAGAGCTGGTTCTTCGATGTATAGCGGATTCAGACGGTGATATTGCCAGCAAAATATCAAGAAGAACCCTCTTTACATTATCCATCGTTAAGCCCCTGGATGAGTGCGACAGCAGCGACTGAAATTTGTCTTTGTACCGTGGGTCCAAAAACGTTGACAACCAGTAGAGGTCGCTGTCATAGATGTGTATGACGCGTGGATCTTTGGAGACACATTGACACATTACTTCAGCCATGTGTGCTAAGCTGCAAAGACTCATCTCCTCTGTTACAACAGAATGAAGATCACTACGCGTCGTGGCCTCTAAATCGGTGTCCGCCTCCTCCTCTTCAGCCCACCCATGCTGTACCGACATAAACGTAGGGTTGGGAGTCCCATCAGGGTTCACATCAGTACCAGAGAAAAATAAATCTTCTTCATCATCACCCTCATCACCATCTTCCTGAACCAATGTAGCCTGCTGATATTGGCTTGGGTGGCTAGGATCAGCGATGTTCAATTCTGGCTCCATAGCCATCCGCTGGGCTCTCAAAGCATCTGTTTTGAGATTCATTAGGGATTCT
Source organism: Allobates femoralis (assembly GCA_033576535.1). Taxonomy (NCBI): domain Eukaryota; kingdom Metazoa; phylum Chordata; class Amphibia; order Anura; family Aromobatidae; genus Allobates; species Allobates femoralis. Next base: position 13,857 of record JARQOC010002542.1, on the reverse strand, counting down.
TGGAGCAGGCAGAGCATGGGGATGGTGAGACTGATAATCGACTGATCCCCACTGACAAGTTTAGTGCAGTATTCGAAGTTATCCAGCAACTCGCAAAGGTCAGCGATCCAGACCCACTCGAAAGTACTGATGTGTGTGGTATGACTTCCGGGTTGACAGGCATGTTGCAGCTGAAATTCCGCTATTGCCTTCTGCTGCTCATTAAACCTTGCCAACATATGGAAGGTGGAGTTCCATCGCGTAGGCATGTCGCAAATTAGCCGGTGTTTCGGCAAGTTAAATTGGATTTGAAGGGCTGAAAGACTTGCAGCTGCTGTGGACGAATGTCTAAAGTGGGCGCAAATTCGCCTCACCTTATCCAGTAGCTCAGGTAACTCTGGGTATATTTTGAGGAATTTCTGAACTACCAGGTTCAGGACGTGAGCCATGCAAGGTACATGTACAAGTTTACCGTGCTTTATTGCCGCCACAAGGTTTGCACCATTATCGCTCACAATTAGACCTGGTTGTAGTTCCAGTGGGGCCAGCCACTCATCGGTCTGTTGCTTGAGACCTTTCCACAACTCTGTTGCAGTGTGACGTGTGTCACCTAGGCAGATAAGCTTCAGAAGAGCCTGTTGTCGCCTTGCAGAAGCAGTACTGCAAAGCTCCCAACTCGGACGTGATGGTGCGTGAGGCTCAGCAGTGGACAAGGAAGTGGCAGAAGCCGATTGGGCACTGGACATATATGAGGAGGCAGACACCCGGAATGATGTTGGGCCCGCTATTCGTGGAGTTGGTAGTATGTCAGATGGTACAGTTTTAGAAGTTGGGACACTCTCCACCAGGTTGATCCAGTGAGCCGTTAGTGAAATGTATCTGCCCTGTCCACAACTACTTGTCCACGTGTCCGTTGTTAGGTGGACTTTTGCGGTGACAGCATTTGTTAAAGCACGTTTTAAGTTGTTAACCACGTGCTGGTGTAAGGCGGGAACGGCACTACGTGAGAAAAAGTAGCGGCTGGGTACAGAGTATCGTGGTGCTGCCCAGCCATCAACTCCCGAAAAGACTCTGTACCCACAAGCCTAAACGGCAGCATTTCCACAGCTAACAACTTGGCTATTTTCGCAGTCACTTTTTGGGAATATGGGTGTGTCGGTTGGAACTTCCGCTGTCTTTCATACAGCTGTGGCACAGACAACTGCACGTTTGGACCAGACTGACAAGAGGATTGACTACTGTCATGTCTGTCTTGTAAAGCACCTTGGGAGGAGTACGCTTGAGCAGGAGCTGAAGCCTGAACACTTGCTGGTGAAGGATGGATCTGAGGTGGCCTGGAAGTGTTTGGATCAGAAGGCACTGATTTTGAACCCTGATAGGGTGCCCACTGAATTGGGTGCTTAAGAGACATATGCTTGCGCATACTGCTGGTGCTCTGGTTTCCTTTTACCGTGCCTCTGCTAAGCCTTGCCTGGCACATCTTACAGATAACCATATTTGGTACTGTTGGGCTATCCTTAAAAAATTACCACACACTGGCTGTTCGTCCTTTATTTTTAATTGGAGGAAGAGGAGGATGACTCTGTTCAACACCAACTGTGGACACATTTTGGGCAACTGTGTTTGCAGTTTGTGCAACAGTTGGTACAGTTTGTGCCACAGTTGACGCTATTTGGGCAACTGTTCTCACAGTTTGTGTTCTGGAGACAGTACGCCTTTGTGATTTTGCCAGTGGTACATAGCCACTTTCGTCCTCCTGGCTGCTCTCTTGGCTATGCAATTCAGCAATCCAGGTAGGATCTGTGGTGTCATCATCCACCCCTTCCAGTTCAAAGGATTCTGGATAAACTGACTGAGCAGGCTGGCCAGATGAGATGTGTGTCTCATCATCCTCATCATCATCCACCTCCTGAGATACTGTTTGCATTTCGTGAAAGTGTCTTTCTTCAGGACGCGGTGCTTCCAAACTTTGGCCATGAGTAGACATTTCGTCTACTTCAAGTATCTCGTCAGGCAGTGACAAAGAAACCCCTTGATAAGAACCGAATAAGTCATCCGAGTGACCAAGGTCCATATCCAAATTTTCCTCTGGCTGCCGATGGGTTGAGGCAATATGAAGACTTTGAGGATTGGATGGCGCTGCATTGTCTGTAGCGACACTAGAATGTCTTGCCATGGATGATTGCGTACTGCAAGAACCAGTGGTCGAGGGCGTCTGAGCCATCCAAGATGTTATCTTGTCATGCTCATCCGGCCTCAACACACGTTTTTTTTGAGTACTGGGATTTCTAGGTAGAAAAAAGGACGTTCTATCAATCCTAGGCTGTGTACTTGTACCAGTGCCTTCTTGGGCAAGACTGCTGCGGCCACGACCTCGTCCCTGTCCCTTTGCAACATCCTTTTTGTTAATTGTTTTTTTTTGAGACATTGTTGACGAATGCACAGTCACAGAGTTGGAGTTAGGTGTTGCTGTATGCGTCACTTGCTGGCGGGGTAAGTGTGCGCGCTCACACTTGGCAGTGAAGCCGCACACTACACTCCCTAAAAAAATTGGTTTGAAGTGCGCACAGCCACCGAGATGTGGTTAGGTGTTGCTGAATGCGTCACTTGCTGGCGGGGTAAGTGTGCGCGCTCACACTTGGCAGTGAAGCCGCACACTACACTCCCTAAAAAAATTGGTTTGAAGTGCGCACAGCCACCGAGATGTGGTTAGGTGTTGCTGAATGCGTCACTTGCTGGGGGGTAAGTGTGCGCGCTCACACTTGGCAGTGAAGCCGCACACTACACTCCCTAAAAAAATTGGTTTGAAGTGCGCACAGCCACCGAGATGTGGTTAGGTGTTGCTGAATGCGTCACTTGCTGGCGGGGTAAGTGTGCGCGCTCACACTTGGCAGTGAAGCCGCACACTACACTCCCTAAAAAAATTGGTTTGAAGTGCGCACAGCCACCGAGATGTGGTTAGGTGTTGCTGAATGCGTCACTTGCTGGCGGGGTAAGTGTGCGCGCTCACACTTGGCAGTGAAGCCGCACACTACACTCCCTAAAAAATTGGTTTGAAGTGCTCACAGCCACCGAGATGTGGTTAGGTGTTGCTGAATGCGTCACTTGCTGGCGGGGTAAGTGTGCGCGCTCACACTTGGCAGTGAAGCCGCACACTAAACTCCCTAAAAAAATTGGTTTGAAGTGCGCACAGCCACCGAGATGTGGTTAGGTGTTGCTGAATGCGTCACTTGCTGGCAGGGTAAGTGTGCGCGCTCACACTTGGCAGTGAAGCTGCACACTACACTCCCTAAAAAAATTGGTTTGAAGTGCGCACAGCCACCGAGATGTGGTTAGGTGTTGCTGAATGCGTCACTTGCTGGCGGGGTAAGTGTGCGCGCTCACACTTGGCAGTGAAGCCGCACACTACACTCCCTAAAAAAATTGGTTTGAAGTGCGCACAGCCACCGAGATGTGGTTAGGTGTTGCTGAATGCGTCACTTGCTGGCGGGGTAAGTGTGCGCGCTCACACTTGGCAGTGAAGCCGCACACTACACTCCCTAAATAAATTGGTTTGAAGTGCGCGCAGCCACCGAGATGTGGTTAGGTGTTGCTGAATGCGTCACTTGCTGGCGGGGTAAGTGTGCGCGCTCACACTTGGCATTGAAGCCGCACACTACACTCCCTAAAAAAATTGGTTTGAAGTGCGCACAGCCACCGAGATGTGGTTAGGTGTTGCTGAATGCGTCACTTGCTGGCGGGGTAAGTGTGCGCGCTCACACTTGGCAGTGAAGCCGCACACTACACTCCCTAAAAAATTGGGTTGAAGTGCGCACAGCCACGAGATGTGGTTAGGTGTTGCTGAATGCGTCACTTGCTGGCGGTAAGTGTGCGCGCTCACACTTGGCAGTGAAGCCGCACACTACACTCCCTAAAAAAATTGGTTTGAAGTGCGCACAGCCACCGAGATGTGGTTAGGTGTTGCTGAATGCGTCACTTGCTGGGGGGTAAGTGTGCGCGCTCACACTTGGCAGTGAAGCCGCACACTACACTCCCTAAAAAAATTGGTTTGAAGTGCGCACAGCCACCGAGATGTGGTTAGGTGTTGCTGAATGCGTCACTTGCTGGCGGGGTAAGTGTGCGCGCTCACACTTGGCAGTGAAGCCGCACACTACACTCCCTAAAAAAATTGGTTTGAAGTGCGCACAGCCACCGAGATGTGGTTAGGTGTTGCTGAATGCGTCACTTGCTGGCGGGGTAAGTGTGCGCGCTCACACTTGGCAGTGAAGCCGCACACTACACTCCCTAAAAAAATTGGTTTGAAGTGCGCACAGCCACCGAGATGTGGTTAGGTGTTGCTGAATGCGTCACTTGCTGGCGGGGTAAGTGTGCGCGCTCACACTTGGCAGTGAAGCCGCACACTACACTCCCTAAGGTGGTGTACGTGCTAGCAGCAACGCACTGGTCTGCCACAGAAAAAATAAGCTCTATGGGTAGGGTCACATTGGCGTTTTTTGTTTTAAATCCTGATCCGGTTTTGAGCTTTAAAAAGCTCAAAACCGGACCAGGAAAGGCTCCTGATGGAAGCCTATGCAAAACACCGGATGGCTTCACAAGCCATCCGGTGGCCGGATCCGGCACTGCTGCCTGCGTTTAAAATCATGCAGGCAGCAGTTTTCGCAGCGTTTGCCGGGACCGCACTGCGGTCACCGGATGGCTCAGGATGTGTAATCCTGAGCCATCCGGTAACTGCAGAGTTTGCGGATCCCGGCTATTGCCGGGATCAGCAAACCTAGTAAAGAGTTAAATTGATTGCTAAATGACTGTTAGAGGTCTGTAGGGGGGCTTAAACCCCCCTACAGACCGGCCGCCCACTTCGGTGGCCTCCTACTACAATATCCCCGATGGCACGGGCTCATCCGAGCCCGTGCAAGTCCCCACACCCCCAGCCCTCCGAATTACTATACCGGGTGCCTGCACCCCTCTGGTATAGTTATTCCTGTATGTGTGGTAAATGATATATTAAAGTATTGCAGTTCATATCTACGTGTCTTCTCCTGCCGTGTTTAGCGAAATCCATGGGCGGGGCTGTTTGCGGCAGCCTCCGCCCCTCATTTCTCATGGCCGCCCCCTCTTTGCCTCATCCATTGATGTGAGGCCGGACGCGTCATGAAAGGGGCGGGGCGAAACGCGTCACACCGTGCGCCCCGCCCCTTTCATGACGCGTCCGGCCTCACATCAATGGATGAGGCAAAGAGGGGGCGGCCATGAGAAATGAGGGGGCGGAGGCTGCCGCAAACAGCCCCGCCCATGGATTTCGCTAAACACGGCAGGAGAAGACACGTAGATATGAACTGCAATACTTTAATATATCATTTACCACACATACAGGAATAACTATACCAGAGGGGTGCAGGCACCCCGGTATAGTAATTCGGGGGGCTGGGGGTGTGGGGACTTGCACGGGCTCGGATGAGCCCGTGCCATCGGGGATATTGTAGTAGGAGGCCACCGAAGTGGGCGGCCGGTCTGTAGGGAGGTCTAAGCCCCCCTACAGACCTCTAACAGTCATTTAGCAATCAATTTAACTCTTTACTAGGTTTGCTGATCCCGGCAATAGCCGGGATCCGCAACCTATGCAGTTACCGGATGGCTCAGGATTACACATCCTGAGCCATCCGGTGACCGCAGTGCGGTAATCAGCACACATTTTTGAAAAAAAATGTGTGTGCCCGCCATTGCGTTCACCGCATCCGGATCCGGATGCGGTGAATGCAATTTAGGTTTTCAATGTGACCCTACCCTATGGCTTATTAGGAACAAAAATCGATCTGGTGCAAAAACAAAAAGGAAACAGCACCTCAGCTAAGCCTCTGACTGCAGCTGTTAGCAAAGCTGAGTGAATAAGCTAAGCTATGAGGTCCGTCCTGTGTGCACTCTAAGGCTTCTCCTTCCTTCCCTCCCTGCCTGCCTGCCTGCCTACACAGCACTACTCCGTCCTCCTCCTAGCTCTCAGAAGAGCTTTTTGGGTTAATATAAGGAATCTTCCCTACACTGACAATCCCTGATCTGCTCCAGCATATATCTCTCTCTCCCTATACTAGGTCAGATCGTCTCAGGAATGTGGCCAAAATGGCGGGGACAAGCCTTATATACTGCCTTGCCTGTCATAGATGACATAGGCATCACGATGGACAGCAGCCAATCATAGTCCTGACACAACCAACTTTGCTATGCCATTACTGACTATGATTGGCTATCTTCACAAGTTTTCTGACCTAACACGCACGCTGTGCTGACTCGGAACATAACAGATTCTGTATTCGAGAGTCCGACTCCCGAATACAGTATACAGGACTCGGAATCGTAGACTCGTAGGACTCGGAATCGTAGACTCGCTCAGACTCGCTGCTGACAGCGGGTATCTGTGAAGAGTCAAGCTTATTGACATTGAATTCCATTGGACTCGTCACTGTGCGAGTCCAAGCTGGGAGATTCGCCGAGTAACGAGTCCTGCGAGTACCTTCAGAATCGCCGGGTCCCGAATCCTAGCGAGTAGACTCGCCCATCCCTATTGTGCAGGCCCTTGACAGACTCTTGAAGCTAAGCAGTGAGAGCCTTGGTCAGGGGCTGAATGAGAGACCCAATAGAAGTCTCTATGGGTGACCCTATGGGAATCTCAATGGGAGACCATGGCTGCATTGACTTTTGACAGGCCAAAGGGCTGGTAAGAGTAGAAGCCATTGACTGTAATTAAAACTGACTTTTACTAATGTATGCATATACAAAAGTCCCACAGAAGGGGAGCCAGCATGTCAGCAGCCATTGTAAACCCATTGTGCATGCCCTTGACAGACTCTTGAAGCTAAGCAGTGAGAGCCTTGGTCAGGGGCTGGATGGGAGACCTCATGAGAGACCCAATAGAAGTCTCTATGGGTGTCCCCATTGGGAATGTCAATGGGAGACCATGGCTGCATTGACTTTTGAGAGGCCAAAGGGCTGGTAAGAGTAGAAGCCATTGACTGTAATTAAAACAGACTTTTACTAATGTATGCCTATAGAAAAGTCCTACAGATGGGAAGCCAGCATGTCAGCAGCCATTGTAAACCAATTGTGCATGCCCTTGACAGACTCTTGAAGCTAAGCAGTGAGAGCCTTGGTCAGGGGCTGGATGGGAGACCTCATGAGAGACCCAATAGAAGTCTCTATGGGTGACCCAATGGGAGTCCATGGCTGCATTGACATTTGACAGGCTAGAGGGCTGGTAAGAGTGGAAGCCATTGACTGTAATTAAAACTGACTTTTACTAATGTATAACTATACAAAAGTCCCACAGATGGGAAGCCAGCATGTCAGCAGCCACTGTAAACCCATTGTGCATGCCCTTGACAGACTCTTGAAGCTAAGCGGTGAGAGCCTTGGTCAGGGGCTGGATGGGAGACCTCATGAGAGACCCAATAGAAGTCTCTATGGGTGACCCAATGGGAATCTCAATGGGAAACCAGGGCTGCAATGCTGTGCTGCTTGACGACTTGAGTAAGCATGAGACTTGTAGGTGATGGGACCCATGAGAGACAATAGAGTCTCTTGGCATGGACATGGCTGCTACTTTGCAGGCAGGGTGGTAAGAGTAGAGCCATTGATGTAATTAAGACTTTATAATGTATCATAAATCCAGGAACAGATGTCGCAGCATTGTAAACCATTGTGCATGCCTTGACAGACTCTTGAAGTAACAGTGAGAGCCTTGGTCAGGTGGATGGAGACCTTGAAGACCCAATGAAGTCTCTATGGGTGCCCATGGATCATGGCTCATTGATTTTGAAGCCAAGCTGGTAAGATGAAGCCATGACTGTAATTAACTGACTTTACAAGTATGCCTATAAAGTCCCACAGATGGGAAGCAGCATGTCAGCAGCCATTGTAAACATTGTGCATGCCCTTGACAGACTCTTGAAGCTAAGCAGTGAGAGCCTTGGTCAGGGGCTGGATGGGAGACCTCATGAGAGACCCAATAGAAGTCTCTATGGGTGCCCATGGGAATGTCAGGTGACATGGATCAATGGGAGACCATGGCTGCATTGACTTTTGACAGGCCAAAGGGCTGGTAAGAGTAGGAAGCCATTGACTGTAATTAAAACTGACTTTTACTAATGTATGCCTATACAAAAGTCCACAGATGGGAAGCCAGCATGTCAGCAGCCATTGTAAACCATTGTGCATGCCCTTGACAGACTCTTGAAGCTAAGCAGTGAGAGCCTTGGTCAGGGGCTGGATGGGAGACCTCATGAGAGACCCAATAGAAGTCTCTATGGTGACCAATGGGAGTCCATGGCTGCATTGACATTTTGACAGGCCAGAGGGCTGGTAAGAGTGGAAGCCATTGACTGTAATTAAAACTGACTTTTACTAATGTATGCCTATACAAAAGTCCCACAGATGGGAAGCCAGCATGTCAGCAGCCATTGTAAACCATTGTGCATGCCCTTGACAGACTTGAAGCTAAGCAGTGAGAGCCTTGGTCAGGGGCTGGATGGGAGACTCATGAGAGACCCAATAGAAGTCTCTATGGGTGACCCAATGGGAATCTCAATGGGAGACCATGGCTGCATTGACTTTTGACAGGCCAAAGGGCTGGTAAGAGTAGAAGCCATTGACTGTAATTAAAACTGACTTTTACTAATGTATGCTATACAAAAGTCCCACAGAAGGGAAGCCAGCATGTCAGCAGCCATTGTAAACATTGTGCATGCCTTGACAGACTCTTGAAGCTAAGCAGTGAGAGCTTGGTCAGGGGCTGGATGGGAGACCATGAGAGACCCATAGAGTTTGGGTGACCATGGGAGCCATGGCTGCATTGACTTTTGAAGGCCAAGGGCTGGTAAGAGTGAAGCATTGACTGTAATTAAAACTGACTTTTACTAATGTATGCCTATACAAAAGTCCCACAGATGGGAAGCCAGCATGTCAGCAGCCATTGTAAACCATTGTGCATGCCTTGACAGACTCTTGAAGCTAAGCAGTGAGAGCTTGGTCAGGGGCTGGATGGGAGACTCATGAGAGACCAATAGAAGTCTTATGGGTGACAATGGGAGCCATGGCTGCATTGACTTTTGACAGGCAAGGGCTGGTAAGGTGGAAGCCATTGACTGTAATTAAACTGACTTTTACTAATGTATGCCTATAAAAAGTCCCACAGATGGGAAGCCAGCATGTCAGCAGCCATTGTAAACCATTGTGCATGCCCTTGACAGACTCTTGAAGCTAAGCAGTGAGAGCCTTGGTCAGGGCTGGATGGGAGACCTCATGAGAGACCAATAGAAGTCTTATGGGTGACAATGGGAGACCATGGCTGCATTGACTTTTGACAGGCCAGAGGGCTGGTAAGAGTGGGAAGCCATTGACTGTAATTAAAACTGACTTTTACTAATGTATGCCTATACAAAGTCCACAGATGGGAAGCCAGCATGTCAGCAGCCATTGTAAACCATTGTGCATGCCCTTGACAGACTCTTGAAGCTAAGCAGTGAGAGCCTTGGTCAGGGGCTGGATGGGAGACCTCATGAGAGACCCAATGGAAGTCTCTATGGGTGCCCAATGGGAGACATGGAGCCATGGCTGCATTGACTTTTGACAGGCCAAAGGGCTGGTAAGAGTAGAAGCCATTGACTGTAATTAAAACTGACTTTTACTAATGTATGCCTATAAAAAGTCCCACAGATGGGAAGCCAGCATGTCAGCAGCCATTGTAAACCATTGTGCATGCCTTGACAGACTCTTGAAGCTAAGCAGTGAGAGCCTTGGTCAGGGGCTGGATGGGAGACCTCATGAGAGACCAATAGAAGTCTCTATGGGTGACCAATGGGAAGTCAATGGCTGCTGCATTGACTTTTGACAGGCCAAGGGTGGTAAGAGTAGGAAGCCATTGACTGTAATTAAAACTGACTTTTACTAATGTATGCCTATACAAAAGTCCCACAGATGGGAAGCCAGCATGTCAGCAGCCATTGTAAACCATTGTGCATGCCTTGACAGACTCTTGAAGCTAAGCAGTGAGAGCCTTGGTCAGGGTGGATGGGAGACCTCATGAGAGACCCATGAGTCTTTGGGTCATGGATTCAATGGGAGACATGGCTGCATTGACTTTTGACAGGCCAAGGGCTGGTAAGGTGAAGCATTGACTGTAATTAAAACTGACTTTTACTAATGTATGCTATACAAAAGTCCCACAGAGGGAAGCCAGCATGTCAGCAGCCATTGTAAACCATTGTGCATGCCTTGACAGACTCTTGAAGCTAAGCAGTGAGAGCCTTGGTCAGGGGCTGGATGGGAGACTCATGAGAGACCAATAGAAGTTCTATGGGTGACCAATGGGAGCCATGGTGCATTGACTTTTGAAGGCCAGAGGGTGGTAAGAGTGGAAGCCATTGACTGTATTAAAACTGACTTTTACTAATGTATGCCTATACAAAAGTCCACAGATGGGAAGCCAGCATGTCAGCAGCCATTGTAAACCATTGTGCATGCCTTGACAGACTCTTGAAGCTAAGCAGTGAGAGCCTTGGTCAGGGGCTGGATGGGAGACCTCATGAGAGACCAATAGAAGTCTCTATGGGTGACCCAATGGGAATGTCAATGGGAGACCATGGCTGCATTGACTTTTGACAGGCCAAAGGGCTGGTAAGAGTAGAAGCCATTGACTGTAATTAAAATGACTTTTACTAATGTATGCCTATAAAAAGTCCCACAGATGGGAAGCCAGCATGTCAGCAGCCATTGTAAACCATTGTGCATGCCTTGACAGACTCTTGAAGCTAAGCAGTGAGAGCCTTGGTCAGGGGCTGGATGGGAGACCTCATGAGAGACCCAATAGAAGTCTTATGGGTGACCCAATGGGAGTCCATGGCTGCATTGACTTTTGACAGGCCAGAGGGCTGGTAAGAGTGGAAGCCATTGACTGTAATTAAAACTGACTTTTACTAATGTATGCCTATACAAAAGTCCCACAGAGGGAAGCCAGCATGTCAGCAGCCATTGTAAACCATTGTGCATGCCCTTGACAGACTCTTGAAGCTAAGCAGTGAGAGCCTTGGTCAGGGGTGGATGGGAGACCTCATGAGAGACCAATAGAGTCTCTATGGGTGACAATGGGAGACATGGCTGCATTGACTTTTGACAGGCCAGAGGGCTGGTAAGAGTGGAAGCCATTGACTGTAATTAAAACTGACTTTTACTAATGTATGCCTATACAAAAGTCCCACAGATGGGAAGCCAGCATGTCAGCAGCCATTGTAAACCCATTGTGCATGCCTTGACAGACTCTTGAAGCTAAGCAGTGAGAGCCTTGGTCAGGGGCTGGATGGGAGACCTCATGAGAGACCCAATAGAAGTCTCTATGGGTGCCCCATTGGATGTCAATGGGAGCCATGGCTGCATTGACTTTTGACAGGCCAAAGGGCTGGTAAGAGTAGAAGCCATTGACTGTAATTAAAACTGACTTTTACTAATGTATGCCTATAGAAAAGTCCACAGATGGGAAGCCAGCATGTCAGCAGCCATTGTAAACCAATTGTGCATGCCCTTGACAGACTCTTGAAGCTAAGCAGTGAGAGCCTTGGTCAGGGGCTGGATGGGAGACCTCATGAGAGACCCAATAGAAGTCTCTATGGGTGACCAATGGGAGTCATGGCTGCATTGACTTTTGACAGGCCAGAGGGTGGTAAGAGTGGAAGCCATTGACTGTAATTAAAACTGACTTTTACTAATGTATGCCTATACAAAGTCCAGAGGGAGCGTGTACAGCTGAACATTGTGCTGCTTACAGATCTTGAGTAGGTGAGAGCTGTCAGGGGGGAGTTGGGACCCAGAGAGACAAGGACATGCTGATTGCTTTTGAAGCAGGGTGGTAAGGTAGAGCTTGATGTAATTAACTGACTTTTTAATGTGCATAAAGTCCAGAGGGAAGCAGCATGTCAGCAGCATTGTAACCCATTGTGATGCTTGACAGACTCTTGAAGCTAAGCAGTGAGAGCTGTCAGGGGTGGATGGGAGACCTCATGAGAGACCAATGAAGTCTTAGGGTGCCTAATAGGGAGACATGCTGCATTGACTTTTGACAGGCCAAGGGTGGTAAGAGTGAAGCATGACTGTAATTAAACGACTTTTACTAATGTATGCTATAAAAAGTCCACAGAGGAGCAGCATGTGCAGCATGTAACCATTGTGCATGCCTTGACAGATCTTGAAGTAAGCAGTGAGACCTGGTCAGGGTGGATGGGAACTCATGAGACATAGAATTTATGGTGCCAATGGGAGTCCATGCTGCATGATTTTGAAGGCCAAGGGCTGGTAAGAGTAGAAGCATTGACTGTAATTAAAACTGACTTTTACTAATGTATGCTATAAAAAGCCCACAGAGGGAACCAGCATGTCAGCAGCATTGTAACCATTGTGCTGCCTTGACAGACTCTTGAAGCTAAGCAGTGAGAGCTTGGTCAGGGGCTGGATGGGGACCTATGAGAGACCATGAGTCTTATGGGTGACCAATGGAGCATGGCCATTGACTTTTGACGCCAGAAGCCAGATGTCAGCAGCCATTGTAAACCATTGTGCATGCCCTTGACAGACTCTTGAGTAAGAGTGAGAGCCTTGTAGGGGTGGATGGGAGACCTATGGAGACCATAGAAGTCTCTATGGGTGACCAATGGGACCATGGCTGCATTGATTTTGACAGGCAAGGGTGGTAAGAGTGGAAGCATTGACTGTAATTAAAAGACTTTTACTAATGTATGCCTATACAAAAGTCCACAGATGGAAGCAGCATGTCGCAGCATTGTAAACCATTGTCATGCCTTGACAGACTCTTGAAGCTAAGCAGTGAGAGCCTTGGTCAGGGTGGATGGGAGACTCATGAGAGACCAATAGAAGCTTATGGGTGACCAATGGGAGTGAGCGCAGTAGCCTGTAACTTGTGCATGCCTTACGATTGAAGTAACAGTGAGAGCTGTCAGGCTGAGGACCAGACATGGGACATGGTGCATTGATTTTGACAGCAAAGTGTAAGGTAGAGCATGACTGTATAATGTTTACTATGTATGCATACAACCAAGAAGCCGCATGTCAGACATTGTAAACATTGTGCAGCCTTGAAGATCTGAAGTAAGCATGAAGCTTGGTCGGTGATGGGAGCCTCATGAGAGACAATGAGTAGGTGGGTCAGGGTGGATGAGACTATAAGCAAAAAGTTCAGTGCCTTGATCAGGGACTGGTCATTGATTTTGAAGGCCAAGGGTGGTAAGGTAGACCATGTGTAATTAACTGCTTTTAATATGTTAAAGCACGAGAAGCACTTCAGAGCTTAACCATGAGCCTGACAGCCTGTAACATGGAGCTTGTCAGGTGGAGGGGACTTGAGGCAGAGCTATGGATGAGGTGGTAAGGATAATACATGATTAACATCATAAAAGGAGAAGGGCTAACTTGGATGAACTAGCGGGGAGCTGAGACAGACTGTTAGGGTCATGTCATGGAAGCAAAGTAAACATGACTTAATCTTTATATCTAAGTCCAATAAGAGTCTTACAGTGTTGAGCAGAGTAGGTAGGGGGTTGAGAAGGTCTGGCATGAGCATTAAGGAGAGCGGAGCTGAGATTAACATTTATGCATATCACAGTGGACATTGCAGGCTGAGCCATTTACTTGAGTTTGAAGTAAAGGGCTTGGCTAGAGGGGGATAAGATAATGAATTGAATGCTTGCCTTTAAGCAAGGGAAATGCATAGTAATTAAATCTTAAATGAGCCAAGTAAATATGGGCAGCGAGACCTTGGACTAACTTAGGGTGAGGCTTGAACTGAGGTTGGGATATAGGTAATGGGAGCCGTGATGACTTGAAACAGTT